>JAOEGS010009337.1:55779-66784 GCA_025447755.1 Corythornis vintsioides | reverse complement strand
ATATATATATATATATATATATATATATACACGGAGTCTACTTCTGTCACCAGATGTGCCTGCCCAAGTTCATTGATTTCGAAGGACAACACTACCCTTAGTGTTAAGTGATTTCATAAAAGTAAATATTTGAAAAACAAAATGAGAAGAAAAAAAAAAAGTGGAAACCTTCGTTTGGTACACAGTTGTTTCAGCAAGCTCACAGCAGCTGAACAAATTAAATCACCGACCTTTTGCTGTCAAGTGGGAATCATGTACTAATAATCCTATAACTGTTTGATTGGGATGTGTGCTGATCTCCACAATGTGACTAAATGTCTGGAAAAAAAGTGAATGGAGAACAAAATCCCAGAAAGATAAAATATATTTGACTTTAATAAACTCATAAAGGTTAATTCAACATGAGACACTTTGCTTTTACATGGAGAATTTGCCTATTCAGTACTCTTTTTACACCAGGGTTTTCAGGTTTGCTATCTTTTCTAAACTCTTTTGTATATTGGTTACAGCATACCTCACATATCTTTTAATCTCTACTTTGGGATGAAGAGATACACAGAGTCAATCTTTATAATTAAATCATGACCACTGACAACAGCAGTTGCTGTGATTTCAGCTTACACAGCTATTACTTGTATTCTTAGGAAGCCCTACTTGAAAAACACACCATGGGAAAAATCATGCTCTTAAGAGCAAGGGAGAAAAAGCAGTTGAAGTGTTGCCCATAATGCAGAAGGAGTCGATGTATCTGTGTGATGCTGAATGCCTTCCAGGCACTTGAGGACTTCACTGAGCAACAGGGTTTACTGTAGCTTTAATAAGGTGCAAATGACAATCCCCACATCGCTAACCCGCTGACAGATACGACTGACATGACAAAATGGGATCTTGACTATTGTGCTCATCTGACCTGTGGCAGGGGCTACTGTAGATACACCCCCGTGTACCAGTCCTTCAGTTTGTGACTGTCTCCTGTAGAGAAATCAGAGAATACGAGTCTCATAATTGCCTCAAGCATCCCTGAAAAGTGACAGCCACAAACAGACCAAAAGACCGTGCTAAAATGCTAGCAAAGCAGAAGAAACTTTTTCTACTAAGTAGTTTTTAACTGAAATGCCAAAACCACTAAACAGCTTAGTCTTAGACAGTTAATGTCTTCTGTTAATGTCCAGTATAAAAGAAGGTATGATATGCAAGATTAATAACCATTAGAAGGAGATTCAGTCAGTAAAAAGTAATAACTATATAACAAGGACAGAACAAGTTAAATCAGGGTAGAAGTTCAATTTTCAGGTTGCTTCAAGAATTGTTTAGACCTACAGCCTTCAAAAACTAAGAGTTCTTGTGCCAATTTTAAAAGTCTTATTTAAAATATTTTATGAATTCAGTTTACATTAAAATCTCAAATAAAATAGCACGGATGCTTTGTGTGGCCATCTGCTACTCTCATCAAGTGTCTGTAGTGACGAAAATGAGGATTCTAGTAGTTTTACTGTGGAGATAATTGAAGCCTTTCTAAGAATAATTTCTATTCAGTTCTTTAGAGCCAAATTTTGCCCTTGGATCTGCACTCTATATTGTAATATTGGAATGTGGCTCTTCTTTGAGCAGCTTATATCAGCCTCTGAGTATAAAACATGAGCTACTAGTATTCTTTCATCCTTTTGCAAAGATGATATAATATCCATTACATATTTTAGCAGATGCTTTTGGGGCATGCTGAGCATGTTTATATATTTAAACAAATAATGTCAGTATCAGAGGCTGATTGTCAGTGATCTGAGTTTCTGATTTCAATCCTACTACTAATTTCTAATTTAATGAAGAGCAAAACACTAACTTGACCCACAGACTCACAAGATTAGCCTGCTAGAAAAACTGTTTTGAGATTTATCTTATGTAATACATTTTTAAACCTCATAGATCCCAAACCTGCAAAGTTTATGAATAAAAGTAATCCATTACTTTCAGTGAGATTATACAGGGGTTAGAATTTATGATTCCAGCTCATGTAGATGAGTCCAGCATGTACATTAGGTTACACAGAGCACTGGTGCACCTAAACTGCAGTCCTGAAAACTTAGTCGATAAAGAAAGTGTGTACTTGATGTTGAATTGAAGATTCATTCCCTGCACTACACACTTTTAAAACCTAAATACTTGATTTGGCCTCATTGCTATGGGATGCTGCCTCCCACTGCTTTTGCTGCAGCTGCTGGAGCTCATATGAGCTGGGAGTATTCCAAAAAGCTGCTTTTCTTCCTTTCTTTGCTATGACTGCTTATGAGCTTTCTAAGTGCCCCCATATCACAGTATATCACACTACATCATGACACAGAAAACAGTTGCCATTCAGCTTGTATCTCAGAAAGTCTGAGGAAATCTTAGCTGACCTGGTTTTAGAAAGCATTTTCTCAAGGATATTCTTCTTCCCCTCAGATAGATAAAATAGGCAAGAAAAGAGAAGAAGGAAAAAAATCTGAGAAAATGAAGTGCATTCAGCTTTCCTATTGAAGACAGAAAGACAAATAAAGGGTCAGCCCTGGTACCCACATAACCATAGGGCAACAGGGAATTGCTGGTGCATAGTGAGCTCCCATCAGTCTCAGACTCCAGGATACATATATTAGGGACAAGGTACAGAAGCTAGCTCTACCTATATTAGCTAGTGAGTTCTCCATACAACACTTGGTGCAAGTGTGGGGGGAATAGATTTATTTTTTTTTCTTCTGAAGAACAACAAAAGCAAGAAGAACTGTGCAAAGTAAACGGAACAGATGTAGGAATCTTTTTCAAAGCACAGAGTGCATCCTCTTGACTTCTCTGAAATATGTTTAGCCCTTCACTTGGAACAGCTGGACACCAGTGAATATTGATATCATTTCATATACTACTGAAAATACGTTCTATCTGGGAGATGTGTTCAGGAATAAATAACAAGATCCTAGCTACACAAACACATTAAACTGGCATAGACTAGCATTACAGCTGAAAGAAATAACTTTCCTCTCAACACTGGTACTGTATTCCTACCCTGTGCCATCACCTGCCTTGGGAATGGGTCAGGTTAAAATTACCAAATTAATTTTGCTGGATTAGTTTACAAATTCCTTAATCCAGTTTGCCACGTAGATGTATAAACACCCATATAAGCAAGGATGGTACAGAATGAGCGAGGACACATCTCTAAGCACTAGCAGTTTAACATATTCATGAAGGAAAGGCCACGATAAAAGCAAGACTACATACTCAGCTGAAGCTGTCAGAACAAGAAGGGTTGCCAGAATGAAACTGCCCACTTGGCATCTGGCCAAAATCACCATTCCTTTAGAAATGCTTACTTAGAAGTATGAAAAGTGCTAAACATTAATAAATACAGCCAGTCAGTATCTTAAACTTTCCTTTTAACTTCATCAGTACCCTAAAACCACGCTGGGGCAGTGTTTTGTTTTGGTCTTTGGTGAAACTCGACCATATATTGAAACCATAGACACAGAAGAAAATAGATTTAAATATAATTGACAACATATGTTTCTATATCTCTATTCAGTAGCTGATAGAAATAAATAATACACAGCATGCCAGTGATAACTACGGCAAATACAACATCAGCCAGCTTCCTGAATTGCATTCTAATGGGCTCTTACAACAGATCTGTGCCAGGTTCCTCGGGGCCTCCTCTCGATTTCATTCCCTTCATAGTGGTTTGTAACAAATACAGAAAAACTAACTTATTAATTACTTCTGCTTTCCAGGTTCAGAAAGAGTTTGCTCTTCCAAAATCTTTTTTTCATACCGTGTTTAACTTTTCTCACTTGAGTCCTTCACTTTTCTTTCTTAAAATAAGCAAAGTCCTAATTCAAAGTCTGAATTAAACTCAAGTTTGATTTTAAGAAAAGCTTATGTTAACAACAGCTAGATGTTACCTGAAATAACATTTTCATGCAAGGCTGTTCAGGTGTGTAGCCAACTGGGATCTGTCTGGCCTTATCAACTGTTTACTTATCCTTAAGCCACCAGAAGTCCTGATAGGAAAGTCAGCATTTTATCCTATTTTTGTCACTCTGTGACCTGTTGGGAGAACTGTGCAGCCTTAAATTAATAAAAGCATTATTGTAATCCATTCATCCAAGTATATTTTTCATTTTGTGTTAGAATATAATAAAATTCATTTTAATATTTAACAATATTTTAGAGTCAGTGCTATTTTACTATTTTATAGTAGCAGGTCCAGTTCTGATCTCTTATACTTCTTCACAATTCAGTAATTCCACTAACTCCAAACATGTTATTCTTGGTTCTGTCATAGTTATGTTAGAATCCACCTGTATGCAACTTAAGTATAAGAGTTGTACTTCCAAAAATGAAGAAAGCTCAGCCTTAACTCACTTGTGGAGAACTTGTCTCACTTTTAGAGGCAAATCTGACATGTTCTGTTCTAGCTCATACCAGGTGACTACAGCCACTAGATGCCAAAACCCCAGCTGGGGATTGTCACATCTGCCTCTCTGCAATACTCAATTCCTTCTAAATGAACACACCTCTGAGTAGAGCATATCCAGAAACATACATGAAGTTTTTTCTTAAAGTATAGAACTTCACAACCAAGAATATTTCAAAAGCTTACTTCACAAGAAAATATAAAAAATTAATTGTTCTAAATACCAGCTTCATAAGATCTTAGTACCACATCTTTCTTTTTTTGTGGGTTGGTTTGGGTTTTTGTTTGGGTTTGGGTTTTTTTCTTTGATGGGGGTGGGGAAGGAGTGTCTTTAGGACTGCTGCTTCAAAGAAAGGTTCAATTCATGTCTAACTACAGAAATAGAACCCTTCCCTCTATCAGAGTTATGTATCACGCTGTTGGCAAGCACCTATTCTATATGTTTAGCAGCCCTCACATGTAACAGAAGAATCCCTTTCTATGGATCACTGAGTACTCTGACCTTCACTCAGTGGACTAGTAATATTCTTCACTATCCTTCTTTTGGTGCCTTTTACTCCCTTTCCCTCAAAACAAATGCATTCTGTGCAAGATGTATTCCTCATTACAAACGTTCATTGTCAGTGTAACTGGCTGCACTCAGTGTGCCTTTCCAAGAGCACTGCCTAACCCTCTTGGCTGCTTTCAGCTCCCTGGAATGGATCCCATCCTCTCCATTTGCCTTCCCCTCTTCTGTGAGCTCTGCTGTTACCCACAATCTTTCAGTCTGAGTGAGGAAGTGCATTGCTTACAGAGATACTGTGCTTAAAGTTAGCATCTCATTTTGTGCCAATTTACCTCTGCTCCCTCCTATTCTGGGTTCCTATAAAGCTTGAGTTATATATATTTGGGTGTTTTTGCAGATATGCCTGGCTTGTCTGCTCTCAAATTCCCACCTGGGCTTTGGATAATGAGAGGAGATATCTGGCCTTTTGACTCTAAGACCATCAGACAGGGCAAAAGGAAAGAAACCCCATGGGAAGGGCTTGACTATCTTTGGCAACAAACAGTCAATTGGGAGGGAAGGTAAACTGGGAAATCTCAGAAACTATGCACTTCCCCCTATTGAAGGGCATACCTTCCCTTTTTGCCCTCCATGCCTATGCTCCGTTTGATTCCTGCCCAGTTGGGGCAGCCTTGTGCCTTTCAGCCCACGTGCTCAAGGGACAGCACGAAGGAAAGGGAAGCTTCCCTGAGGGAAGCTCAGGGGTTTCAGTGAGAAAAAGAATACAATGGAAACAAGTCACTTGAGAACTTATAGGTATGGATCAGAGAACAAAGCAGTATCAGTGATGTCATAGTAGGCATCCCCCCCCAGTAGGGGGGTTGGGCTAGATGAACTTCCAGGTCCCTTCCAACCCCTAACATTCTGTGATCTGCTGCAGACCACCTGATCAAGAGAAAATAGTAGATTAAGTTTTCTTTACACAGTTGAAGGAAGTTTCACAATCACAGTCCTGATATTCATCAATAATGATATGGGATAAATCCTTCCCAAAGTCACTTCCAAGCACAGGAAAAAGTGGACGTCAGTGGGAACAGCAAGCATGGATTAGCAAGGGGAAGTAATGCCTGACCAACTCAACTACTATGATTAATTTGGGTACAAGGAGGGCAGCAATATTGTTTACCTTGACTTTACAAACATGGTCTCTTGAGAGGTCCTTCTAGACAAACTGGTGAGATATAGACCAGATAAGAGTACAATAAGGTGGGTGGAAAACTGAATCATCAGACTCAAAAGGCTGTGATCAGTGCTACAAAGTCCAGCTGGCAACAAATTCACTACTGGTGTCCTTCAGAGATGAATATGGGAGCCAATACCAATTAATGTCATCTTTAATGACCTGTATGATAGAATGAAGTGCATTCTCAGCAAGTTCCTAAATTACACCAAATTGGGGGAGCACCAATAGAGGTGTCCCCCATGTCCTTCTCTCCCTCCTATGTGTTTCACAGATTAATTGATTCTCTCACAGTCCTGAGATACTGAACTGACCTTTGCAGCTGGGCTGCTGCATAATCAGACAGATGCTTCTGCCCCTTTACTGCTAGCCCACACAGAGAATTTAACTATGTCTCCCTGAAATTTCTCAGCTAGAGAACACCAGAATTCAGAACAAAAAGCCAGATAGGCAT
The DNA here is from genome assembly GCA_025447755.1 of Corythornis vintsioides. Classification (NCBI taxonomy): domain Eukaryota; kingdom Metazoa; phylum Chordata; class Aves; order Coraciiformes; family Alcedinidae; genus Corythornis; species Corythornis vintsioides. The sequence continues at coordinate 60,165 of JAOEGS010009337.1, read as the reverse complement.
CCCTGCTGCACCTTGCAGCCAGGGTACTGCTTCCAAAGGCTCTGTGATTTATGTGACTTCTCCCTTAGTCTGCGAAGGACTGTCTGCTCTAAGTCCATAGTGAAGGGAGAGGTGCAAACCTTGTGACCCGATTTAGATTAATCCTTCTCACCTCCTAACCCTGGATTAGGAGCATACCCTTCCCGCATTACTAGCACTTTAAGAAGAGATGAGGCACAAGATAAGACATGTTAGAATATGCCACTGTCACATAAAGTGAATACAGTAACTATAAAACCAAGCAACAGTTAGTGATTCTGTGAATAGTATATTTTCCATTCTTTCACAATATGTGATTAGTAGTGATAATTTCAGAGCTCCAATTTGCCACTAATTCAAAAGCTACATTTTATGACAGTAAAAAGCAGAGGCCATATGAGTAAGCTTTGCAGATGGTCCAAAAAAGTTATTTAATTCTTCATCAGCTAGTAATAAACAGCTGCATTCTTGTGTCTTTTCTGCTTTTGTTTTATGTGTCACAATGTATAAGCTTATTTCTTGAAAAACAGAGAACATACAGAATATTCAAAATACATTGTACTGAAAATGTTACTTAATTGGAGATAATACAAAATATCAAAAGACGACTTAAAAAACTTGTGAAAGACTAGTGACTAAGAAAATTGAAAGAATTTGCAGTCTTTTTTACAGCTCGGTTTCTCATTACTTGAGTGAAAAAAACCCAAGATTCATCTTGAAAGAAGAAAAAGAAAGTTTCCATATTCAGTCCAACCTGAAATCTAACATGGCTCTTTGATCATATTTTACAGATATTCTTTGAATTATCTTACAGACATCCATAAATCAGTGCTTTGCCAAAAAACAAACCCAACCCTCCCCACTCCTCAAACCATAATATGAGAACTTCAGCATGGATGTTCTTTAAGGGTTAGAACAACTGTATCTTTAGATCTTTACTAGGGTCCTTTTTCCTCCACACTGTGTAATTGTAGCTTAGCCTACACTGACAAAAGAAAAAAACAAACAAAAAAAACTCATTTGCTCCCTAAATGGAATAAAATATTAGACCTTCATTGTGGTACTCTTCAATTTCCTTTCCACTTATGCTGCCATGAGGTATTAGCAAGGACTGTGATTTTATTTTATTTTTTTCCCACACTTTTAACAAATACATTTATTCCAGCAGGGGATGCACCAGCAAATTTTTGGTTTCTTAAAGTGTGTCCAGCCAAAGGTCTGATGACAGTCCATTCCTGTTATTTCACTTCAAAGTAGTATTTTTTTCTTTAAAAAAAATAAAGGATGGTTTACTAAAGTGGTTATAAGATCAATAGCAATGCTCATAGAGCAATATCAAACACTAATTTAGAATATTATAAGCCATGCATAGGTAAAATTTTATTTTCTACATTCTACAGATCTTCAAAAGCATGTATTTGAAAATGCTGCTTGATGAAATATGAAAAGATAGGAGAAAATGTGAGCAGTACACTTAGCAGCTTTAGAAAAAATCAGCAAGTTTAAAAAAACCTCAATTCAGTGCAGTTGCCACCATTACTAAAACCTGTAAGTATTTCCATTCACCTGCAAATCCCCGTTTTTGGCTAGTTAACCAGTAGCGGAATTCACAGCTGGCAGTTGGCAAACAGTTCCCTAATCTGCATGAGAACTGCTGAAGTTTAAACACTTGGATCTAGAGAGTACATTTCACTATTGCTATAAAGAATTACATGGTTAGGTTCTTTACTATTCACATTTTTTAGGACAACCCAGGCTTGTTTTTCTCCCTTTATTGAGAAGGCAGGTCTTTGATTCTGAACTAATTCAGTGAAATGGATTCCAACTAAACAGAATATCTAATATTATTGAATTATACCACATCCTATTTCCATTGTCATAGGACTGTGAAAAAAATACTGTGAAAAAAAATACAGGATATTACTCTACCTTTGATTTTTTTGTTGTTAGTATTTTTCTAAAGCAGTGATCCTAATTAACACAAAATAATTACTCTGCAAAAGAACTGAAATTTCAATCTTCCAAACACTTTTGATTTGGGTGGGAGTAAAACTGATTGATTATTTTTGTCTTGATATGCATAGATGCAAAGTATGTACTTCTCCCTGGAGCATGCACTGGCATCTGAAGCAGAACATGTGGAGGCAACAGCTTTTCAGGCATCAGAAATGATAGAAGCGGGAGCACAGGTAGACTTTTTGGATACAGTTATTTGACATATATTCAATTAATCCATGCGGTTGCTGTGCCTTACCCAACATTAGAGGGTGCACGGAAACTGTATTAGGGTTCACAGTACAGACTTGGGCATTTTCTTCCCTTCAGAAAAGTGTTAGAAAAAAAACCCCATTTTTACATTTACAGAAAACTGTAACAAGACGCTGCCTTCCAAATAATCCGCCAGGGCTTTGTCTCTGCAGCAGGCAGAGGTGTGAATGTGCGAGTGCGAGCAGACCAAAGCTGGCTGCGGTAGGAACGGTGGTAAAGCTGCGCATCACGGGTCCCTGAGCGCGCTTTGGAGAGGCAGCCAGCAGCCTATTTACATATTAGGGCATTTAGCATGCGTTGAGATCCGTGTCGCTGCTGCTTGACTGTTGAAGCCGGGCTGGGTATGCCCACTACACACACCTCTGTAACAGCAGAGCACAAGTAGCCTGGGACAAGTGGCTGGGAAGTATCTTATTCTTCAGGCAACAACTACAGGCAAAGTAAGTATGCGTGCCTGTGCGCTCACACACACATACACACATGCACACTTTCCTACACAGGCACATATGAAACAGGTTTCTTTGCTTTTAAAAGTGCAAGAAAAATAAATAAATAAAAGCACTCTATTACATAGTTTCGAAGAGGAGGTTCAGGGATCACTTTAGATTCCTACTTGCTACATGACATTTGAAAAATGACATGCACATGGTATTCATGAGTGCATTATAAAGCAACTCAAATTAATAAAGTAAAACTTGAAAAGATGACACTGCCTGCCTATGGCCATTTCTATCATTGCCAGGTGCTCAGATTACAGAATCTTTAGGTGTTAAAATGTATTTCCATCAATCATTGCCTAATTTATGCCAAGAATTCAAAGACTACAGTCAAGAGAAGTTTTTCCACTTATTTCTGTAATCTTTAAATAACACCCACAGTGTTGCTTAGGGGACATCACCTCAATCAGCTGCATATAGAAAAAACTAACATGCACACATAGGTCCCACAAACAAGTAAAGTTTAGTGGCACCTACCCTTGTCTATACCTTCTCACCCCCCTCAAACAACAACCAGAATTTTAGAAAATAATCATCAGAGTTGTTGCAAATTCAGCTCAAAATATTACTGATAGCCTGATCTGAAGTTTGCTGTTGCATAACCTGTAGCATTCAAAAGAACACAATAATCATAATGGGGTTTTTATCTTTACTTAAATAAAGAAAAAAAAAAATCCTGAAGGTTTTAAAGAGTTCCAGAAAAGTTCTGAGTCATATAACATTGTACAGATTAGCCCTGTATTAATGTTTCTTAAATGAAAACCAGAATGGGATGCTTTCTAATACATTAAGTACCAAGCTGTGCATCTTTTCCATTCACTATATCAAATGTCAGAAAATAAGTCTGGGTTCTAAGTAATATACATAAAAATAATATTGGGTTATATATAAACCACAAAGAAGTTAAATTTGCAGGTTCCTACCCTACATTCCAGCTCCCTTTAGAGGACTTGATTCCATAGGATGTTTAAATTCAGAAATAAATATATAAAGACAATCTAAGATGATGAGCAATGTCACTGAGGTAAATGAAACTATTTCTGTTTAATATTATGGACATGTCTAAAGTGCTTTTCTGGACCACAGCCCATATTAACTTCCATTTTATACAAAAATACAGGAAGCACTAAGAAAATAGAAGACAACTTAAGAGATACATGAACATTCTTCTGCCTTTTATATATATACCCCTTAATTAATAAATGTACTCAGATACTTATTGGGATCCTGTGCAGGAACACTACATTTTAGACACATAATGTCAGCAGTGTACAATAATCTCTATAGAATATAGAGGAAATTATACAGAACCTGGAGCACCATCTCACTGCCTTTAAGTATTACAACCAACATAATTCAAGGCATGAACATGTTTTCAGATCTCTTCGAAACACTCATACTGTTACTTAAGAGATTAAGGAAAGAATCTAGTGAAAATTTCCATTAATGGAATAGAAATCCAAGAACTTTTAATGCTATGAAAAATATCAAGATTAATTGCTCACAGAATCACAGAATGTTAGGATTTGGAAGGGACCTAGAAGATCATCTAGTCCAACCCACCTGCCCGAGCAGGATCACCTAGACCAAGTCACCCAGGAAC
>JAOEGS010009337.1:36023-55651 GCA_025447755.1 Corythornis vintsioides | reverse complement strand
GGGGGAGGAGAACCTCTCTTGACCTACTGGCCACACTTCTCCTAATGCATCCCAGGATGCCATTGGCCTTCTTGGCCGCAAGAGCGCATTGTTGGCTCATGGACATCCTCCTGTCCACCAGGACCCCCAGGTCTCTTGCTCAAACAGATTGCAGTAAGATTTGGCAATATACAAAAAGAAAATCTAAAGTACAAATGCTTCAAAAGGTAAAATTTTAAATCTATTTCAGATTATATCTAATTTCTAGCAACACACACACGAATTTATCATGTAAAGAAGATCTTGGGAGATATTCAAGCTGCTGATCTTGCTACTTTTATTTGACACTAAGGCTATTTTGTTATTTATGCTAAATTGCATTTCTCAGAAACTGGTCTTTAGCTATCAATATATAATTAATGGAAAAATACTGTTTTAAATATTAATATCTTTCACAAGACTTCTTTTCTCTTTCATAAGTTTTTACTTTTCTGCAGAATGAATCCTCAGTTTCCTCCTTGTTACATGATAAGCTCTAAAGTAGTAACAATTATTATTTCTATTTAGAGAAACAAAAATTGAAAGTGAAGATTTAATGAGCTTTAATATAACTTAAGTTATTCTTGAATTGCTTGCGTTAACATTTTTCTGTGGAACTTTTATTTCTTTCTTCTCTGTACTGAAGTTTCCTCCAGTTAAATTTAATTTGAAAAGCAAAATATTACCTCCAGATTATACTGTGCAAAATAATTTTTTTGTTGTTACACTTTACAGCACAGTAAATGCAGAGAAGCAAAATAAATCTATATAATTTATGACTTTTTTTAAGAAGTACCCTTAAAGGAAAAGGGTAGGGGAAAAAAACCAACACACTATTTGAGAATAGTATGTTTTAAATGTATAGCCTTGTGATATTTATTAGCTTTGATTCTTCTTACATTTCCTAGCCTTCTGTTATTGTTCTAAGAACATATGAAAAATGGTGACTGAGAATATCAACATATATAAGAAATGAAGCATTTTCTGAAAGACAGCAGGAAACAAAGGGGAAGAGCTTGCCTAGGTCTTTGGTATAATCAATTTAATAAATGATATGCAGGAATAAAAAAATCTAGAACTGAGTTGTCAGCTATTAACAGAGAACGAAACATTGCCAACCAACTAAGAACAAAAATAGGACAGAAAAAAAAAAAAAAACAGAGGAAAAAGCATTAGTTCTGAGAGAAACATCTGAAGAAGACAAAGGGGAAAAAGCATCTGAGCTGTGGACAAAAGATCAAATGGCACAGAAGTAGACAAAATCAAAAACACAAAAAGTAAAGAAAAAGCAATTATTGTGTGGAACGTATTTAAATACTGCTCAGTGCTCAGGGTTCACTGCTTCTTAAATTGTTTCTCCTCCATGTATACAAGAGGAAGAAACATTTGTGACTTTATGATAATGACTCTAAGTTGACTGTTGGGATATTGGCCCACAGAGTCACTTGAAAAATTCTTATGTCTCAGGTCCACATCTAAATTTTGCCCATAAGTAATTATTATTTTAGTACCTAGTGAAGCATTTTAAAGTAAGTCAATATGACTTACTTGCACAGAACCAGCATTCTTATAGGTTAGACAGATTGGGGAGGCTCCCCAGATCCCTTGTGCTTAATCAGTTTAGCAAAGTGACATTTGGAAAAGATAAAATGTAGAACTATTATACACATTTTAAGAATTAGGATGTCATAATGCAGTAAATGATGAAACACTGAAACACCTTCTTCAATTATCCATTTAGCACCATCAGAGACAATGCTGTGTATGTCATTTCTGCCAAAAGAATGGAGAGCTGAAAAACGAAATGAAAAAGAACAAACTGATCAGAGGGTAAAATCATACTTTGTATATAAGTATATACAAACTCAATGGCCTCTGAGCATCATTTTTGGAAAAACCATACACTGTAATTATTTCTCTGAAGTCAGTGTGACACCACAGAGTGCTAAATATTCATTCGTTGGAATAAATATGAATTTAGAACTATTCATCTTTTTTCAAACAACTGACATGCTGCATAAACAGAAAGCATATATGTTTTTTTTTTTAAAGTAAACAATACAATAAGTAAAGTGATTTATTATGCAATTTATCTCTTTCCATCTCTGTGCTGTTCATAATTCAGATCCACACAGAGGCAGTTCATATACCATTAATATTTCCCAGATGCGTTTGACTTTAAGGCTATGATCAGTTTAAATGTTTTAAAATGCATGTCATTTATCATTAGTGTTATGGTGGTGTCATTCGCATTATTATAGTTAAGGTTGTGTCAGCAGTACTATAAGCCCTTATTTTCAGGGGTTCAGAGCTTGGCAATAGAAGTGGCTACAGGCTGAAACCTGGCATGAAGTATCCTGGCTTGGGAGCAACTACATTTCTTTCTGGGAAAAAAAAAAAAACCAAACAAACAAAAATACAACACCAAAACCAAAAACCCTAACAAAGGATTTAGTCTTGTCTTTCTCCAAAAGAAAAGAAACATGTTTCTGACTTCAAGATATGAAGTTCTGCTTGCAGATCTTAGAACTTGTTTTGTGCAGAAATTAATAAGGGGAAAAGAATGTCCAGTGGGAGGTGAAGAATGCTCGTGAGCTGGGGAGGGTAGAGGCAAGTTACTGCTCCTTTGAGCAGCTCAGTTGTGTGTTTTTCAAACAAACAAATATAGCAGGGCATCTCAGCCACATCTGTAACACCCAGAAATTCAACAAGTGTACATTCTGCATGTGACTACAAATACCACAATGGAGCATTTCCCAAGTGTAGTAACGTAGAAGTGTTCTTCCCACATGGCAATATCAGAATAAGCTTCAATAGTCATGCTCTATTTGCAACTTCACTGACCTCCCAGTTCTAATTGTTTCATTTAGCTAGACAGGGACTGGAATCACACAGATTTACTGTGCCACACTGCTAATGGTCAAACAAGTAATCCTGACAACTGTTTCAAGACTTTTAGGCTGCTCTGAAACTCTTTTGAGTGGATAAATTCTGCAAGAAACACATTAGCCTCTTGTAGAAACTGAATTGGTAATGGAGGAATAGCAGACATGGAAAACCCTACCCTGTAGTGCTGAGCTAACTTCTTTTCAGTCTGAAGTTACAGCTTGCTGCTCCTCCTGACAGAAATGACCTCTACTATCTGACAAAGATAGCTAACTGATCTGGAAGTCCAGGAACATCTGTATACATCGTATATGTCTGTAGAGTCATAATGAAAATTGTTTTTAACTAAGCACTAAAGCTATTGAGAAATCGCCAGGTCACAATGAGAAGTGTTTGACTGTTTAGAACTGCTGCTTATTTCTCTTCCTGGCCACTGCTAACTCCCATACTGTCAAATTTGAGATTCTGTAAGCAGTTCCTACTGTCAGTTCTTAGAAATTTCAGATCCACCAGCTATTTGTTCAGAGGGTTTTTTTTCTTCCACCAGCTGGGCCATGCAGCAGGAATAGAGTACTTTTCAAGTCCTTCTTTCACAAAAAAGCACCCACCTTTACCTTCTTTCCAAACACATTTCTTGTAAAAACAGAGTTTGGGGCTCAGCCTCAGTGGATTCACTAGCTTCTTCTCTCCAAAATAAACTAATTTGTCTTCCTTTCATCCTCACACAGGTATTCAGCAGATCTCCCCACTTCCAAAACTCCAAATTTTTATTGTTCCTTACCAGAACTTTATTGTTCTTTGCCTTTCTGTTTACTCTGGTAAGACTCCTTCCATGTACATTAATAGGAGACATGTCCCAGTGTCTTCTCTAAAAATCAATTGCTATGAGGTTATACCACCTGAAAAGCAGGTTGCTAACACCCTGCCACTTCTTGCAGGACCTCTGCTATTGCTGGCTTCTTACTATCACCACAAAAAGAAACCCAAAAAAAAACCCAAAACACTGTTGTTTCTGTGCTCTTCTTTTAGCTCTACTAGACTAGCTTCGAGGAAACTGGTTTCCACTTTCTCTTAAGACTGCATGACTCTACACTACTAAATCACTATTTATTCCTTTTCTTTTACCAGAACAGAAGCCTGGAAGATAGTTTGCTTTTCACTCAGCAAGAAAAAAAAAAAAAATCAATTCCTGATCAAACATAACAGTTGTTCTTAATAGGGTCATCTTTACTGAGACACAGACTGAACGTCTCTGATAAGGAAGGCTGAACACTTCTGGTCAGGACATGGAAACTTCTTGCTACCCTTTGCATTAAGCAATCTCTCCCCAACTAGTAAAATTACTTAACACATTTTACTTTGTGTCCTAAACTGCTGCAAGATAAAAAACTTTAACAAAAATGACAATGCAGACTTCCCAAGCAATGCTTGAAAACCGAGGCACTTTGTCCAATTGCACCACTCCTGTATAAGCAACTAGGGAAAGAATATATTAATTGGCTATCTACTAAAACATGACTGAATAATAACTGAATATCAAATATTTTACTTGTAGATTCTCCTTACATTCCACCAGAGGGCTACAGAACTCCCAAAATACTGAAAAACAAAGTTTCCAACCTTTCCAAAGTAAACTGTGTTCTGTATGCCATTTCCAATTTCCTATGAGCATAGTTTTCAGCCGATTTTCAGTTATTATTCAAAAAAGTTCAGCAGATCTTTTTATCATTTTGTAATTGGCAAATATACTTTCAGAAGAAAAATTGAGTTGGGGCAGATTTAAAGGGTGGTTTCAACATGCCTGAAGCATTGCCCATGGTTCGTGTTTCCATTTCTGGTTTCAGAAAAACTGAGAAAATCCCTTATACTTCCTATTTTTCACCTACTCTGCACATCCACCACGAAGAACTGCACCACACACATCATCCAAGTTAAAAAGTTACCATTAATTTGCAATTATTGTTCTCATGTGTGAAAATGTTTCACTGTTCAGTCCACAAATATAACTCCCTACTGCTTCTGGATACACGCAATTCACTCTTCAACTACTATCCAGTGCTCTGACTTGTGACACCACGAGTTGGAGTAAGAAACCATGACACATGCAGAAATGAAGTGTAAAGGAGAGCAGGAATAGGAAATGAATGTGCCTGCACTATAATGGTACACAAATAGCTCCTGAGAAAAAAACCGAGCAAGTTTTTCAACAAAGCTTAGTACACACTACTGATTTTCTTTGTGTAGAAATGGACTTAACTTTCACCAGCTTGCATCAAATTAAATTGACAGCAAAATAAAACTTACTGAGATCTACAATTTAAGTTATGACAAAAACTAATCCTAGTTAAGTAAAGTGACAGTTAGTAAAAGAAGAACTGATCCTTAAAATCTCCACTTAGCAATATATTCAGAGCAATGAACAGAAATGAGTTCAGCCTCTTTTCCTTGTATACAATGCACTGGTAATTGTATTTTTTTTACATGCTACATGCTATCAACTTTTTCCTCCTCACATTATAAATATGACAATCTAAATCATTCATGCTGACAGTTATGAAATAGTGAGAGATATCTCTTCATTCCATAGAAAAAGGCAAGTCAAACTTAGGAATCCAGCATTAAGGCTAGTCATTCCTTCATGCCATTTTTCCCTTTCAAATGGGTAAAGTGCCTGGAGATCAACTTAGAGCAAATGTGCCTCCTAGATAAACATGGACTAAACAAAATACCTTTCCCCTTGTAATCTCAACATTTACAACTAGCAAAAGCCCAAAGCAGTAAGGATTGGGTTTCTTTCAAATGCAAAGAGAAGAAATGATTGCACAATTCGACTGACATAAGAGAATAATTTAAAGATATTGTATTTTTTTCCCAGATTCTACTGCAACATTTGCCAAACTATAAATGGTCTGATAAAGCCTGCAGATTATAAAATATATTGCCTGTTGTATTTATGTCTCACTTGCTTTCATTGCTACAGTTCAATGGCAAGTAGAACTATATAGCTTCTTGTATTAGCCCTAAAGCTATTAAAAGTTACAACCTGTTGGTCTTGAAGGAATGGAACAAATTCTCTGTAGTCACCATAGAAATCCTATGGAATTAGTTTCCTGCTGGTTTGCAATGGCATTTTGAAATAACTATAATGTAGCCATAGCCTTCGACATTATAAATGGTGCATCAAACACATACACGTTGCAATATGCAATACACTTTCAAATGGATATATTTTCCTTTCCTTACAGAATGAAAGTTTCCTACTGCCATTATATTTTCATGTAAATGTTTATGTATACTGTATCATAATATATGTGTTAGATTACATACAGCATTCTGTCACATGCAAAGAGATTAACAGGCTGCTTTCCACTCACCTTCCCCCCACTCCACCCATTCCTTCCAGCTTCCATTATAGCCCATCTTTCACTGATACCCCAATCATATAAACCACTATCTATTCTGGAAGACTGTACGATGTGCTCTCTTCACAGGTTGATCACAATTTCATTAGTAAATTTAACTGCCATCACTTCCAAAAGCAAAAGGTTAGTAAGTCTCTAGACTGGTTTATAAAAACTATCTGATAGATTGTTTCTATTTAGTTCTTATTCTTCATGCGCCAACTTTCTTTTAGACAAACTAGAAGAAAAATTCTTAGGTCAATTCTAATTTGTAATGCCAGAAAGAATTGGGCTATAGTTACTTTATTCACATTCATTAAATTCTATGCCACCCATGCAAGGGCAGCTTGGAGGCTTTTTTAAAGCTGCTCCTGTTATCATCTAATTTTGGAGTCTATGCAGAGAGAAAATTCTCTTGCTCACTGGTGCTATCAGCAAAAAGGTGCACAACCCCTTAGCGGAGCAGAGGATAAGTCCCAAATTCCACCAGGTGAAATCACTGGGAATACACAATCAAGAAAAAAAATTGTCCCATCAGACATAAACTTAAAAGAAGAGAAAAAGAAATAAATCCCAGTGCTATCACAGAGCATAGTTAGTAACTTCAAATTAACTGGGTAATTGGACTTTACCGAACAATTTATGTTACTAAAAGAAACCATTCCGACTATTTCTCTGATTTGCATCTGGTCTTTTTCCATTGATATCAAGTTTTAAAAGAATAATTGAGTTGTGAGTGAAAGTAGTTATTATGCAGTTGAGAAGATTCACTTAAGACATTGTTTATATTGTTTATCTATATATTTGACAACTTTGCAGCCAATAAACCACTGAGTGAATAGACCACACCTTCTTTATGTACATTCTCCAGGTGTCTTGCACAACTTGTTTTTCAAACACAGTATTGCTGTTGGCTTTGGAAGGTTCTGGAGGGGAAATGGTTTGGGGTTTGTTTTTTTTCTGTTGTTTTAATTGGCTTTTGTTTTATTTCTGAACTCAAAAACAAAGGTAGTATGGAAAAGTGGGATTCACTCTGTTGAATCACCTATGTTGATTCCTGCTGAATTACTTGGGTATTGAAAAGGAGACAGTGTAGAGTAAGAAAAATGCAGGATCAGTTTGCACAGGATATAAGCCTTAAAGTCATAAATTAGAGAACATACACACTTTTTAAGTGCTAGATAAAAACCTTTAACATCAAATATTATTGTTTTGAACTATTTGACTGTGCTAAGTCAGAGAACCTCTTTCTAAAAGAATCCTGTCATTTCATTCCTCCTTATAAACACTGCCAGTTTCCCAATGCTCCTTTGACAGTATAATCAGTCAATTAAATCAGAGAAATTCTATAGTACAATGGTAATTTTCTAACATTTTATTTCCTCCCTTTACACTGTCAATTCAAGCCCCCCTGCTGTAAGCACTGATGTGGAACAGCTTAGTATTAGCTCTGAAATTAGTACCAGTCCTCAGTTAAATACCTGGCACATTCAGTGTGGGACAGACACTGTTAATAGCACATAAACCCATCAGATGCAATCGGTGCATTATTTTATACTTTAGCAAGTTTCTTTCCAAGCCATTCAGAGAGCATTTTTCTGGTATCAGTGCACTAGAGTTAAAAATCAGCCCAAGACAAATGATTTGAAGAAAGAAGGGGAGAACAAACAGAACCACAGAACCTATGTCTTAAAAAGGTAATTTCTATGAATATTCTATTAAATACATTAGGTAGTTTCCTATAGCAACATTTCATTTATTCAAATTCATAAGACATTGCTTTAAAAATACATTTTAAGCAGAAAAAAAAATAAATAGTGCACTGTGTTTTCAATTAGCAGAACTAAATACAATTCATGACGCTTTATGAAATTCCATTTCTTCTTAAATCCTAACACTGGGCATCAACTATATGTACTAACTTCCATCACTTGAACATATAAAAAAGGTTATTAAATCCAATATCTTACAAATCCATCAGTTCTCCTGGCCTGTTTAGCTCAGCAGGTAGGTCCATGTGCATGAGTCAGTCAGCAACGATGAAAGGCTTTTAGTATAGACTCCTCACAGGGTCGTCAATGGACAACCTGTACAAGATTTATGCTTTAAATAATAAATGAACTAAACACCTTGAAGTAATTGGCTGTCTGAAGCCTCACACTAGGCCAGATAGCTTGTCTGTACAAAGTAAAATAAGATTAAATAATAAATGAACAGTGCAGAGGTTTTCTAACCAAACCAATTCTACATGATTTTTTTAAGTGCAAGTTGTTCATGAGTTGAGATGCTTTCATGATTTCATGCTGGTGTCATGGGGCCAGTCACTTTCTTTGTCAACAGTAACTATCTCAGAGGTCTATGTTCTTTTTGGTGATGATGTTAGGAAAAGAGTCTTCTTCCCTGTGCAAGATAATGCAAGTGGCCTGTGCAATAACGTAACCACGTCAGGAGTTCATCAAATGCTCCATTTCAATTTTGTAAAGAATAAATACATGAAGATTTTAACCACACGAGTAGCAAATCCCTAGAAAACTGGCACCAATTAATTAATTCATTCACAGATATAACATACAAACTCTTCACTGGTGGGATTATACTGATAGTCATACAATTTACCCATAGTAGTTACAGTATAGAGATTCACATCCAACTTTTTTTCTTTAACCATGGCAAGGGGTTCCAAAACATCTTCCAGCTGCAAACTAACGTTCTAAGCAACAGCCTTGTGCAGAAATCCTCCTTCTTAAATATTATTCTACAGGACACCTCAATCCCAGTTCACAATCACAGAAATCCCTGTTAACACTACCACTTTATTATCCATACAAGTACCTGTGTATAATATTTACCTTAGTTTGCAAAGCCTCTTTGAATACAATTAAGCAGCCTAAAACTGGTTGGAGATACCAATGAGACCAGTGGATCACAGGCAGTCCACAGAAGATTTATTCTAGAAAATAGCACAAATTTGTTCCATTTTGTTACCAGACAAAAAAAATAAAAATGTGTCTAGTTACAAAAACCACAGATACTAGGCATTTTGGGAGAACAAATAGCTCAGAAGAAGAAAAAGTGGAAATATATTTAAGGGGTTTACAGGCAACTTCTGAGTTTGTGTAAAGCACCTTAGCTCTAGTAATCTAAAAAAAGCTTTCCTAGATTTACAGAAAACAAAGGTCTTGCCCTTTATCTTTAGGGAAGCTACCTTCACTAAAAGAGATGCAGGGCACAATTTGTCAAAAATTTCTTATTTATACTTTAAACTTCTGTCATGTATCAGAAATGCATGTATCTTAAGACTTACTTATGGCTTCACTACTTAAAATGTATGAAAGGGGCTTCTTTTAAGAACACTGAAATAGAGGGGTGCTCCTGCAGTTGTGGTAGGCTCACATCCTCCCTCACTGCTCACATTTGCTGTATAAGGTTGACTGATATATACACTGTAAACCAGCAGTTCCAATGGTTTCATTCCCAACCCACCTCAGGCCTCAGCATCCCACACTTGGGAGCTGCTGCTCTAGTGTGAAACCCAAGTAGACAAGTAGTAATTCTTCCACAATGACAGGAATAAATAATAAAAAGACGAGGAGAAAACAAGGGAAAAAAATTATAAAATATTTAAATAGGGAATACAAAACACAATAAATAAATAAACAAACTTAATTGTCTCAAAGAACTGCAATGAAATCTTAAGGCTACCCCTTTAAAACACAAAAGCAGCATTTATGCAGCTGGTAATCTAAAGTCCCTGTGACCTTGGCAGCCTTACAGGGGTAATCTTCATGTAAGATGAATTATTCTTGAACAATTGCTCTAATGTATTAGGCACAAGTATACTGTCCTTCAATATTAGGCATGCTTGTCATTCCACATCCTTATTCCTAAACAAACATATTTATTAAGGACAAAGGCAGGGTGGGGGGATCTGATTTTTTTTTTTTTTTTGTCAGAATAGACTTTCTTAAAGATTTCAGAGCACAGGATAAACCTCAGTGAGCCCTGCTCACAGAAGATTTAATTCACTCAAGCTTCTGTGAAAAAACATTCACGAATGAACAAACAATTTGAGTTTGTTAATGAATCAGATGTATCCAGGTTCTGTGATTCTATCCTATAAACTGACACCCTAGTGATTATAAAGGAAACTCTCTCACACTTTTTAAGAGGATCAGTGCTTTGTCATAATCTTCCTGTGTTGAGCTCACTGATATGCTGGTCTGGTACTTATGAAGAGTAACATTTTGGGCCAGACAACAGCAAAGACAGATTCAAGCATTCTCCATGATCTAAAGGAGCCAAGCAAGTTTGTAAGAAAGTATTAGATTGCACCTGATAGCAAAGATCCCTGCTCAGAAGTACATACCCTTTTGATGTTCTTTTCCCCAGACTCAAGTCATTTCCAATCCTATTTATTGGATGCATTTAAAGATCAATGCACTTTGAAGAGGATATGTATGTCTACAAAGAGGACCTAGACTAAGACACATCATTACCAGGTGGTGTGGAATTACCTATATATAGAATCATGGAATGGTAGGGGTTGGAAGGGACCTCTGGAGACCATTGCATTCAGCCCCCACCTGCCAACACAGGGACACCCAGAGCAGGCCATGCAGGGACAGATCCAGGTGGGTCTTGAAGTCTCCAGAGACTTTCAAGAGACTCCACAACCCCTCTGGGCAGCTTGCTCCAGTGCTCTGACACTCACAGTGAAGTTTTTCCTCATGTTGAGGTGGAACTTTCTGTGTTTCAGCTTGCTACCATTACCTCAACAAGATAACCAGAGGAGTTTCCATAGAAAACGTTTTGCAAGCTTTAATTAACAAATACATGCCACAAGACTGGGATACAAAAAGCTGGAAATCTGGAAGGCACCCAGGATCACAACTATATTCCTTCAGCTGCATGTAAACCTTGAAAGCTTCTAAACAACCAGTTCCCACAGGCTCCCCAGGCCTTTACAATTCTGCTTCTATTCATTCCCAAAACATCCTTGCTCTAATCCAAGAAAGGGAAGGGTACAGTCATTATGCAGCTCCTTGATGCCTATTTCCAATAACATGTCCTGTTTTGATGCATCCTCAAATCCTGTCTAAATCACATCTCCATGGCTAGGTTTTGCACAAAGTACTACTGAAGCTATGACTTCATTCCAAACCAGAAGCTAGAAGAACACATTCTTCTGTTCACACAGAGGTAGCAGGTTCTACTAGTGGTAGGTTCTGCTAGAGGTAGCTCCTGTCTGAAGGATCAAACCCTAGGTACCTACACTAACCATCAGCATCACCCCTTTCAGAGGGAGTGGGCACTTTTAGTCCCTCCTGCACTCTGTACAAAAGAATCAGCATTAACTGAGCCAGAAAGAAAGACCATGTAGACAGGCACAGCCTCCCTACCTAGAGATCAGGGCATACACTTCGAAAGCAGGAAGAGGGACTGATTCCACCCTAGTCAATAAGTAAATTAGTAGCTAGCATACAACAAAAAACACACTGGAAAAGCCATCTATAGTATGAATCCACAAGCTACAAAAGATGTGTATTTTGGGGTTGTTGTTGGTTTGGGTTTTTTTTTATTATTTTTGTTTGTTTTTGTTGTTTCATTTTTGTTTGGGTTTGTTTTGGTTTTTTTTCTCCTGCATTTGGATTCTCTTGGACTTTTAAAGCATTTGTCTAGAAAATTGAGCACCTAGGCTGGGAAACAGTTTTCTAAATGTCACAGGTTAGGCAGCAGTTTTGAGGCACTTGCATAGATCTTTCTCCAGGCCACACGGTAGCCCCCCTTATCATGTAGGTCAGATGAAACCTCACAGTCTTAATATTGGTTATTGAACCTGTGCACATGTAGCAGCTGTTGAACAGTCTAGATTGCCATCAACATTCTACTAGTCCCTGGCACTAAAGAGAAAGAGCCCAAAGCAGACAGGGATCTTCACCAGAGCCAAATAGAGGAGAATCTGCTGTTTGGCCTGTTTCCTTGGCCATCACAAACATAATAAAATGATCATTCCACTTAATTTGTTGGCTCTTAAATAGCTGGGTCAATGAAAACTGGGTCCATACACCCGAGGTCAGAATTTGCCCTTCACATTTTATAATGTTGCCAAGTGTTTGCTATATAATATTGAGCTGTTCCACAACATTGTACTGGCCAGTGATGTTCAGAAACTATTATCTCTGTGGGAAACACTGACAATAAATGGAAGGAAGCATCACCATTTTACAGTTCTTTCCAATAACCAATTTTCTTTAGGTCGGTACATTTGTCATATTAAAATAGATTACACTTATCAAGCCAGTGTCAGAGGTCTGCACAAATGAATAGTCATACACTTGTGTCATTAATAAACAACATAGGAATTCTAGGAGCTCTGGTATGGGTACAAGCCACACTATATTTACTCAAGTACTATGCATGTCGTGTTATCCCTCAGTGATTCATAGATCACGTGGAAAAGAGACAGATTTTGCAAATTGTGCTACTGAAAAAGGGTAAGTGATGAATTCTGTATTTATACTACTAAAGGGAAATTTGCAATCATGATACAGCAATGGTAGAAGAAAGGGGTATATGTGTGATATATTGGCCAGCCTTGACTGTGACTGTTACTGCAGTGTAAGAATTTCTTTATCCAAGGACAACTGCTTTCACCTTCCCATCTGTCCTGTGAATTTTTTAATGTCTGAGACAGGTGGCCTGTTGGAAACCTAAAACCCTGTGGGTACAAAATATGATTAAAATCTGATGTTAGGCACTATGATAAAGAAAAGCTCTATGTTTAGCTGAGAATTTGTAACTAACCTGCAAAAATATGTCAAAGGTAATTTGAACTCTACATAACCAAAATCTTTTTAATTCAAGTTCAGCATATGCTATATCAAAACTTTGCTTGCACCATTTCCCCATAGATCAAAAATGTTTTTTGATAAGTATACATCATGCTTTCTTTTAGAAAAAATCTTTAAAGGAATAATTTAATTAATGCTTCATTCCTAAATATAGTATTAACAACAATAACATGAAAGATTAATATGTAAAACTCATTATTTAGTAACATAGAGCACACAATTAATGCATCATAATAAATTCTTAACAGTTATTAAAACAAATATTTGAAAACTTCTGAAGGCATATCAAGAATTCAAAGGCTGCTGGGTGTGTAATCTTGCCCCTTTTTGGAGAAGGGGATGGTGTTTCAAATGGGTCTTTTATACTTACAATTATTCCCCAGCAAAAAAGAGCAAAAAGCTTAATTGAAGTCTATTTAGAGGAAATTCAGAATCTATGCAGACTTTAAAAGTTTGGCATAGAATACTAAGTGCTGATTTCTGCAGATAATTAAAATTTAAAATGTTAAATGATTTATCTTGTAAATATTTAAGGAGATTTTTAAAAGGCAAGCAAGAAGATGCAGTATGTGACTATGTTGTGTATTATCAATCTGTATTCATCAGAAATTGTACATATTGTATATGGACCAGTTTTCTGTCTGGTTTTGGTATCAGGAGAAACTGGAAAAAAAAAAAATCCAAATAATTCCAAATGATGTAAATATATTCAGTGAAACTCAACTAAAACCAATTTACATCCTGGTCTTATAGGTTATGAAACACGTGAGGAAAATAAAAAATAAAATTAAAAAAAAAGCCCTTAGAATTAAACTTGATAGATGACTTTCCAGTGATATCAAAACCAAAGACATTGAAAATTAACTACGAGTATCATTCCAGTGTGACCCTAGATAAACCTACAAAAGAGTCTGTAACATCTTAGGAGTGTACTTCTATCTGGCTTTTCACTCAATTTTATAAACATCTTTGAAAATTAAATTCTTAAAAAGGAAATTGTGGAAATTCATTAATTGTTTGCAAAGAGTTTTAGATGCTGTTGGATGGGTAGTTTACTTTGTTTAACTAGTGATACAGGTCGTTTGGAAGAGCTAAGAGGATTGTCCCATCTTCTCTCCCTCTCCTGCCATCCACTAGTGTGTCCTGCAAATTATGCATTCCTTATTTTCTCACGTGATGATCATGAAGGGCTTGATCTTCTCTGGATCTGCATGTGTTTATAATCATTCAGTTCATTAATTTAAACTTTGGTTTTCCCACTTTTTCCCACAACATAATTTACCTGTAGTTTGCTTCTTTTTGGACTGAAGTTTCGTTCAAATGCTGGAACTCATTCCTTGATCAGCATGTGCAAGATCAGGCAATTCCCTTTTTAATGATAATACAAGTATCCTAAATTTGCACCAAAACCCACATGCCTTGTTTTGGCTCTTATATTAATATAAGATAGTTCTACATTAACACTGCATGGCTGAAATAATGTACTTTGGGCCCATAAACATGCAAACATTCCAGTGAAAGGCCAGAATTCTTAAATGGTAAAACTAGCTGATTTTTCCCTTGCAGCTGAAAAGGTTAGAAAGAATGTCTGGCTGAATTCTAACAGAAAATAGTTCTGGGAAAATGAGAAAGGAGTACCCAGATATAAGATGCAACTCAGATGCAGAGAACATTAACCAGAATGCTTTTTACTCTGTGCCATGTGCTACTAATAACAAATTTGTAATAATCAGGTGGTTTATATCACTATTCTCCAAGAACCAAAATAAAAAGCAAAATTAATTCCTTGCATGGATGTGTGAAGAATAACACCACCACTATTATCTCAACCTGAAGAAGATGCCAATTATTCACGTGGAAATTTAGAATCGTGGGTAAGAGCAGTAAAGTCATCAAGTGAGAGATAACAGATGATACAGAGAGGATATAGCTGATGGCTAGCAAATAATAACTCCCTGCAAAGAAGTTACAGAACACCCCAATATGAGATCTTGGTATAAATAGTTTTAAGTCATCCCAAGAACAATCAGATAAATGAACATATCATTGAGGGAGGAGAATAAAGCCAGACAATCTTACATTCAAAGCCTTAAGTATATCCAGCAATGAAAAGCTCAGTCTGAGATTGCTTGAATGCTAAGTCCTTCCAGATAGGCAATGGCATGTGGAATAAGTTCTGGGAAGTATAGAACACCTGCAACATCCTTCATCTTCAGTATACAGCAAAACTTTAAGTGAGAGCTGCAGGTGTTCAATTCCACTTGGTATTAGCCTCCGAGCATCAAGAAAAAATATATAAGGATCAAAACATTTGGGATTTTATATTGTTGTTCACATTTCACTTTGTTACAGGAAATGTAAAATAGGGAAAGTATTATATATTCAGAGGCTAAAAGGAAACAAGCTTATGTCACAGAAAGCTGTTACATAGCTGCTTTTATTTTTTTTTAAGCCACCACACAACTGCAGTTTTGAAGGAATCAAAGAACACTTCCTAAAGTTTCAAAGGCCATTATACCTTCCTGCCAAGCTTTGCCCAAGAGAGCCCTATTATGTGCCCCCTTCTTTCTCACAAGTTTAATTCAGTCAGGATATAAAGAGGACAGAATGAAATCCTTAGTCTTCTGTAGCACCACACAAAATACATCTGCAAAAGCACTCCTTCTACCTGGCTGAAAAAGTATAGTGCATTATAATGTACACATCATGCAATGGCTACAGAAAACATGTCTGTATTTTACCAACAACCTGTAAGGCAAATCTCCCTTTTGTCTGCATTACTTTAATCAATTTTTTAAAACTTTTAGCCTTCTTTGCTATTCATTAAAGAAAAAAAAATCTAAAATATTTTAGATACTATATATTTAAAGTACATGATGCATTAGGACTTGTAATTGTCAGGTAGAGTATCAATGGACTGGGCTTAGACATATGCAGTTGAAATATGAGGAAACTTGCAATTTGCTGCACTCTTTAAGACCTTTTATAAAACCAGGAACACTTTTCAGCTATTGTTGACATAAAAATGATGATATGAAGGCAGAGGCCTCAGGAGTTTGTAGCATCAGCCAATGAAAGCAGGTTTTAGCATTGCACAAAGCATTTTACAATCTGTTTCAAAAAGCCTCTGGTTTTAGCCACCAGAGTCACACCTTTACTCCTAGAAATAATGAGTACCAGCACCAGTGGCTATCTAACTACAGTTTCAGCAGTGTTGTTCAGTCACATCCATTACTACTATGGATATACTCCAGAGACATGCAAAACAGCAAAACCACCACATGAAAACTTGCTTATTTTCTTAATACACAGCCATTGTGGTGCTCGGCTGTTCTCCATATGCCCCAGAGCATGTCAGCATTAAATGCCCAGAGATTGCTAGCCTGCTGAGAGGGTTTACAGAAGGTCGCTTCTGGAATTTGGGATTTGGCTTTAGTCAATAGCTTTCTCTACTTCCTTCATCAACTTCAATATGCAGCTGCTCCTAACATCTTTTAAGGTGCCGTGCTCTTGTTAGCACTTTTGTGCCACGCTCTGCTTGGCTTCCCTGGATCTCCTTCTCATTTCTCTGCTCTTGCAAACCAGGAGATGAAAAAAGTATGCTACTGGGAAAGAAAAAGATCTTCATTCCTACTGAGTACTTGGTGCCTGTAAGACTGTTCAGAAGGTTTCCTGTATTCATGAATTACACTCTGAATTATTTTTGTAAGCAAGTAAAGGTAAGACTGAAATTAGATGTAAAAGTGGCAACCTGAAGGACAGAGGAATTCTGTAGTGAGTGTCTACAGTGCAAATTACATTTGTGGGAGAAGCAGAGACATTAACACCTCAAAAAGAAACACACTCTGATTAACAACAAGGCAGGCAAAAATGCAAGAGCAGAGAAAGAGACTCTTCCCCTGAAAGAAATGTCCCGGCAAGCATCCATCCATAGGGTGGTCCAAAAGTTCAGAGGATGGTCAGAGGAGCTCTAGACAATATCCTCTACTGTTCTCGCTCTGGCAGCAATGGATGGAGCAAAATATTGCCAGAAACACAACACTGCACTTTCCAAGCTTCCTTTCTTTTTTGTGCTGCCCAGATCATGTATTACCAAAAGCATGTACTGTTCTTCGTCGCTGCCTACATGTGTGTAAGTCATTTGCTAACATCTGAACAAAGTATTAGCATCTAAAAACTCTTAACTGCTTTCCTTTAATTTAAATAGGCACTTGTGTGCTGATAGGCCTTTATTTGACTGCTGTCCAATGATACTGCAATGAATGGAAACCATGAAGTACATCGTCAGAAAGAAAGAAAGGCGTTAATAGAAAATATATCACATTCCTTAGGAAATCATGGAGAGGGGTTCAGCTTGCAGGGAAATCTCCAACTTGAAGTTTTCAATATGCAAAAACCAAAGCACTATACAAACATCTATCATCTGCTTGGGCAAGGGCAGAAAAGCTGGAGAAATTCTACTGGAAAAAGTAATAGTTTCAGAAGGGAAGATGAAGCCTTGTGAACAAGCTGCAAAAGGTCAGTTCTCCAACATGTCACATATAACAGGACTGACAATGAGATCAATCCCTTTCTCTACAACCATTCCTTTAAAACACCGGAACACTTGTTTTCATTATAGCTGCACTTTGAACAGCCAAACAACTAAAGAATCAATGACACCTTTTCTTGCTTAAAATAAAGTTACAATGTGACCTGGATTCCCCATATGGTCACTTACTGCAAAAAAACCAAACCAAGAACAACTTAATTATTTAGACCTACTACATTAAATTTACTTTCTATATGCAACATACACAAAACTTTCTGAAATAATTTAACAGTTCAAATCAGCCATAAATATTGGTACCTTGAAGTGGATGAGTTTATATGAACTATATATGTTTTAATTGACAGAAACTTTACATTCAGTTGGCTGACAGAAGACTGCTAATACCTCCTATATTACAATATCTGATTTGCAATCTACAAGGGAAAAAAGTAAGAAATCAACCTGTTAGAAACTCAGGTAAAAGGAAAATAATATGTTGACAAAACTTTTTACTCTAAGCTGTATCATTATGCACTAATGTTGATTCCATATACTATAGTACAGATAACATTCAGTTAAATTCTTTGAGAGTAATATGTTATTTTGAAAAAACACATACACAGGAATTACTTCTTTACTGTGAGAGTAACAGAGCACTGGAACAGGCTGCCCAGAGAAGTGATGGAACCTCCATCCCTGATGATTTATTCCTGTGTGATGTTCTGTAAGCAATCCTGCTCTGGCAGGGAGCTTGGACTAGATCTTTAGAGGTCCCTACCAACTCCTACCATTCTGTGATTTCCATTTAACAAGATTTCATTTCCTCCTACACTCTCTTGCCTTCTTTAGTGAAAAGATAAACAACTGCTATTCATTTTACAAATAAAATTACTAATTTGTAGGAAAAAAAATCCTAGACAATCACTATCACCCAGCATGCAATTTCACATTAGCATATAAAACAAAATGACCATGGAAGTTCCACATGAATATAAGCCAATTATGTTTAACAGAAGTAGATACATCACTGAAACCACCTCTTTTTCTTCTCTATAAATCTACACTGCTTCCTTTCTTTCCTGACACAATAGAAAAACATCCCTTTTTCCTATACAGAAATACATATTATACACATTTTTAATATAGGGAAATTAACCCTTTGTAGCCTTCCCATAAGCACTGCTAGAAATATGTTAATACTGTGAAAGCCTTCCTCTAGGACTGCTTAGACAGACACAGAGCTCTGCCTTTGTTTAGGTTATTGCATAAAGCTCCTCATCACTCACCTGAGCACTGTATAAACTTTTAAACTTTTTGCTTTGGTAGTAGCTGCAACTGCACAGAATCTGTTGCTACTATACAGAATGTCTAAGGTTATTAATATGTTGTTGAAATGAGACAACTATTGATAAAAGCAAACTGATACCTAACTGGCAAGAATTGGCTGTTGTGTTGCTAGATACACATTCCCTTAGAAGTCCCAGCACTTAGATACTAGCAGGTACTGCTCTTGCAGGTAGCACAGCACAAATCGACTTAGACAAGCATCCTCATCCTGGGAAAAGGGAGAAGAACTATTTGTCACCTCCCTTCTCTCCCATCAAACCAACACAGTGACCTGCTCAGTTCTGCTGAACTCTGGTTATTCCATGATGCACCAAACTGCTCAGGACTTGCTGGGATTTACTCCATTTGTAATATGATATACACTTATTAGCAAAGATGTCTTGGTGTTCTCACATCTGTCCTTTGCAGTCACCTTAATACCACGAGACAACTTTATCAATTGCTCCCTCAGCCTTTCCACCCCATCTCTCGTGCTTCTCAAAGTATGGAACAGGTAATTTTAAATTGCCATTTGAGTTTCATAGATTCATTCATAGATTCATTCATAGATATTAGGGGTTGGAAGGGACCTAGAAGATCATCTAGTCCAACCCC
>JAOEGS010009337.1:4330-16512 GCA_025447755.1 Corythornis vintsioides | reverse complement strand
AATCATCTTGGTGGCCCTGCGTTGGACTCTCTCCAGCAAATCTCTATCTTTTCTGAACTGGGGTGTCCAAAACTGGTTAATACAAGAGAACATCCTTAAGTGAGAACAATCCTGCTCTTACCACTTACTGCAAAAGAACTCACACATTTCCCAAATGCTAATAGTCATTTTAGACAAGACCTTCTTCAAGGTGCTTGACGTGTTATTATATAGTTATGTATATATCACTTTGCTATTATTGTTGGGTTATTTTAGTACCATATGGCTCTATGTGAAGCAAAGTAACTCTGTTGTTCTGCATTTCTTTAGATTTTCCATTTGTATAGAACCCTGATTAAAAAGATTAGCTAGAAAGAAGTACAACTGCATTTCCTTGTTCCTCAGAGTTTCTATTACTATCATAACCCAAAGAGACAGTTAAGAGGCATTTTAAAGAATGCTCGTGATGAAAGAGCTGAAGAAAAATGGACCCATCCACCTAGAAGTCCTAAAAAATAACTTAAGATGCTAAACTGGATTCTTCTGGAGACAGGTCTTCTTTACAAGCTTATTTGGAAGCTACAGAGTCTTGCTCTGATCACCTCTAAAACCTTCACAGTAGAAACAGTTTGAGCTGCATTGATCTTGAGTTTATACATAGCCATATAGTGTAGCTGAAACCAGGAGTTTTTCTTGAAATTCCTTTCCATGTTAATAAAGTAGCAGTTCTAGAAAAAAGTCTGGCAGTCTCAATGACTCAAAGTTACTGACACTCTCTACATGGTTCTTTATTGAAATCCTTCCCTTCTGCTACCCAGGAAGAATGGCTGACATACCCAAAGACATCTGATGCCATTGGAGTGTTTACCTCACTTACTCTATCCAACAGATGCAAAGACTACTTTCCCTTACTTCATGCCCTATTTCAGTTCACCGTGTGATATTTCTTCCTTTCTATGGTATTTGAATTTACCAGTAAAATAATTTCAATATTTGACTGCAACAATTCAGAACTGATGCAATTGAATATCTGATTTCAGAGCTTGCTTTCCTCTCTTGAAATGAATTTGAATCTTGATTCCTTCCACTTTTCTCATGAGAAAGCTCACAAAGTGTGTAGGGTGACAGGAGGCATTATTGGTGAGAAGCATTTTGAAAAACAAGTGGAGGCTGTTTGAATGATAATCAATCTTTGGGTTTTGTTACCTTATTGTTTTCAGAGCTCTCATAAGAGGAACAAAGTGGATACATTCCTGTTTACCTAAACTGGGAAGGTTGTAACATCTATCAGAGTGAAAAGACAATTCTGTAAAGGTGTCTCAGTAAAAAAATGCTTATTCCCTGGTAGAGCAGACACGTTTAACTTCAGTAGATACAGAGGCTGGAGTTACATGATGAGGAATTTCTGGCTTCATAAGCTGACTGAAGATTTGGCACAAAGAAAATTAGAAAATGGCTAAGAAGCTCTATATCATCTGCTGATTTCTTTCCAGGATTCCTTCCCAAACAATCCTTAAGCTGCCACAACAGCTAGGAGTAATGAACTGGGCAATAAAATTCTGCAGTGGTAACTGGAAAAGAAAACTCAGTCATTAAGTCATGATAACCAACAGCAGCAGTTTCTGACAACTGGGTATTTCCTCCATTACCTGTGGGCAACAAAAAAACCCTTTCTATTCTCTTTCAAGTAGTATGGGAAGAGATGTAAACCTATTGGCACAGATTCCTGCTTATGCAGGCAGGCTTCCTTAAACATAGTTTTACAGTTATATGCACACTTAGGCAGAAGTGTGTGATCTGGTTTGTTTGGGTCTTTGTTTTAAGGTTAGCTTGGGTTTCTCTTTTTTTTTTTTTTTTTTTTTTTTGGTGACTTGGTTCTGTTTTTACCTGCTAGTATCCCTGTGCAAAGGAAGTAGGAAAGTAAGGCCAAGCTATATTTGTAGTCCATTCTTCTGAGTTCTGATCTTTCACATTGCACTCTGCTGAGACAAGCAAGGGAACAAGGCATAGCTGCATTTCAGGAAGGTGAGAGGAAAACAAGTGTTATTATCATAAATCTGTGAATGTATGCCCCTTTGGGATAGCTGTCCCCCAGATCTTGCCTCACTTTTAAAACTAATTCTGTAGGCATTAGTTTCATTCTCTAGCTTTGGCAAGAGTCACACCTTCAAAAGCAAAAGAGGTAGAAGTTGCTCAGTTCTGCAATCAAAGATGGGCCTGGAGAACAACACATAAAGTGTGTTCTTTTAACATGGGACTCTACTTTCTTTTCATTTGTGGATAAGAGAGATGCTGATTTCTTCAAACTATTTCTTCAAACCTCTGTTCAAGGTCAGGGAGTCAAAGCAGCAACACCAGCTCCAATTCAGTTCTGTTTCGTTCCTCTCCTGTCACTGAAAAGTGATGTGGTATGCTCCTACCCAGAATGACCAACAAAACAAATTATATTTTGTGCACAGAGATAGCTGAGCTTCCAGATGAAATATCAAAAAAAGTAAGAAATTATCTTTTATTTCACCTCCCTTGTCTTTTCCAATACTCTTTTTTTCCCACCAGAAACTTAACACCAGCAACATAAGTTTGCAGAGAAGACCAAGTTGGGTGGGAGTGTTGATGTGGCTGAGGTCAGGGAGCCTCTACAGAGTGAGCTAGACAGGCTGGAACAATGGGCCAAGGCCAACTGTATGAGGTTCAGGAAGGCAAAGCACCAGGTCCTGTACCTGGACCACAACCACCCTGTGGCATCCTGGCTTGTATTGGAAATAGTGTGGCCAGAAGGATTAGGGAAGTGATCATCCCACTGTAATCAGCACCGGTGAGGCCACAACTCAAGTACTCTGTTTAGTTTTGGGCCTCTGACTACAAAAAAGACATTGAGGTGCTACAGCAAGTCCAGAGAAGGGAAATTAAGCTCGTGAGGAGCAGCTGAAGGAACTGGGGGTGTTCAGCCTGAAGAAAAAGAGGCTGAGGGGAGACCTTATTGCTCTCTAGAACTACTTGAAAGGACACTGTAGAGAGGCTGGCACTGGTCTATTCTCACAAGTAACAAGCTATAGGACAACAGGAAATTGTCTCAAAGTCACACCAGGTGACTTTAGGTTGGATATTAGGAAAAATTTCTTCACTGAAAAGGTTGTTAAGTACTCAAACAGGCTGCCCCAGGAAGTGGTTGAATCACCATCCCTGGATGTGTTTAAAAGTCACGACCTTAGGGATGTGGTTTAGCAGTGGCCTTGGAAGAGTCAGGTTAATGGTTGGACACAATGATCTCACAGGTCATTTTCAACCTACACAATTCTATGATTCTGTGATAATCATGCCAATGGAAAGGGAAGACAAGGCAAAGAATTAACCTTCCAAAGTTAAATGTAATTTTAGGATGCAACCAGGAACTGGACAAAACAGTGTTCCAAGGTGCTGCTCTAAAGAACAGCTTAAGATGCCAGACTATGCCTCAAAAATTTGATATGAAGGTATGAGTACAAATGTAAAAAGGGAGGGAAGAATAGGGCATGGGCTATTCCACTGTCACTACATCTGATCCTGGTACAAAGGCCCAAATAGGATAAGTTACAGATTGTGTATCTGTTGAGGAAAAAATTATTCCTATGGGTAAAATTTGTGCATTTCTGGAAATAGTAGGTCTGATGTATATATTATTTGGAGGCAGTGCAAATTCTCTTCTGGAAGCTCAAAGATATTAACGGTTTCCTGGGAGAGACCAAGATAAATCTTTGCTTCTCTTGAACATCTTGGATTCTGCCCTAATTAACTGAAGGAAGAAGGACGATTAGAAGGAAAAATGCTTCAATTAGCATACAAATATCTTCGTAATCAAGCAATAATAGCAAAGGAAATGCAGAAAAAGTACATGACAATTTAATGGGGCATTCTTAAAATATTATATTTTGTAAAGTTTATCGAAGTGTGTATATGACAGTTTAATGAGATTTTACTAACATAATATTTTCACGATTTGCCCAACTGTAGTAGGAATTCTTGATATTAATGAATTGTGACCAGTGTTTCGCCTTTTTGTTCAAAGAAGAAGTTAGTTTCTGCACATACTCACTAAAATGCACCCTTCAATTTATTGTTTCTTCACCATTTCTTCTATTTATTTATAATTTAAGTACACACAGCGTTGTTTTCATTTGCAAAAGTAAATGAAGGAGGTAATGACACAAGAGGAAGGGCTAGCCTTTGGAATAGGAGCTTAACCATAAGGGCTAAACTGTCTAAAACAACTTTTTTCTTTTTTTTTTTTCCCCTGTTATGAATAGCTCAGAACATACTATAATGCATCAAGTACCTTATGAAATTACTCTGTAGACACCAATTACTTTAACAGTGCATAATGCATTTTTCTGCTAGGTAAAATTAAGTCTTGGCAATGAAATCACCATGCCCAACAATTTGCAGAAGAAAAAGGGGGAAAAGGATACGTACATTAGTGGAACAAACAAAAGCCTTATCCCTATATACTCTGATTTCAGCCAAACCTCAAATCTTAGCAGAAGTGAGTTCAGTGGTCTCAGAAATGAAATCACCATGCCCAACAATTTGTGCAAGAGAAAAAGAAAAGAGCATACATAAATTGGTGGAACAAACGAAAGCGCCTTCCTGCTACACTCTAATTTCAACCAGCTCTTAAAACCTTGTGGAAGTGAGTTTGGTGATTTCAGCTGAATTTCACAGTTAGCATCAGAAAACTAGTTTCAATTATTAGCTACAATTTCATTTGATTAAATGCCTCTAATCTGGAGAGGCCCAGGACTCTGCTAGCTTGTAAATTAAGTTAACATTCTCCTTCACCTCAAGACAGGAGGATTGCTCAGAGCTAGGATTCAACGCACCACGTGTTTTGTAAAGATAAACAAGTGCACTATGTTACTATAATTCTTTAACCTTCATGAGCCACAAAGTATTCCTCTTAAGATATTTAAATGTTGTTCTCTTCTTGCTATTAGGTATCCACCATACTCCAGTAAAGTCTAGAAAGAAGGAACAGCTCTGTTATTATCATAAGCCTCTGTCAATGGACCAGAACCTCAACATACAGTACCCTATTATGCTGTCCCCCCTCTCCCCCCACCACACACACACACAAAAGAGGGAGGACAGGGAGAGAAGCTAAAGCACTGCCACCTTGACATGTATCTAGTGACTTCTCTGCCAGCCTCACATTCATTTACACTGAAAAGATAGACAGAAAAAGATTTCACAGAAGTGTAAAAATACATGAATTCTCCATCAACATCCATGTATCCCAAATTTAGAAAAAAACCCAACCAAACAAAAAAACCCAAGTGATATAGTAGAAAGTTTGCTCTTTGTATAAAAGTTAGCATTTGAACCTGAATTCTTGTACCTATAGTTTGTAGAAAAAAAAAATCCAGTTCAGAAAGCCCATCTTTTATTCTTTTAGTTAGCCACAATATATATAAGAAGAGAGCAGCAAACAAAAGATGCACCTTTGGTCATAATGCTCTAGAATAACTTAAGAAATGTCACCCAGGATTGGTGATGGGTGCTCTGCACTGCAGTGGGGGAGTTAAATCTCTTTTATCATTCTTCCTACAAAAATATGGAAAGGTTGAAACCAAGAAACCATGAGAAATCAACTGAGAATAAAAACATTTGGCAAATTTCAGGACCTTCTTGCACTGGCAGCCTCTCAGTAATCGACGCTTCCAGTGTCCACAGGTAACTGTCTCCATTGTTCAGTGCAATTAATTGACAGAATATTCACAGCATAGCACTTCACTACCAAAAAGTGGAGAGAAGGGAAGCAATGACTACAGTTCTGCAATGTTTTCACGTTACTTCCCTTGCAACTTTCAAGTCTTGGAAATAAAAACCCAAAGCATACAACCATAGGATTATACCATCTGTAGATCAAAGCAAAAGAGTTTGAAGGGCATTAAACTGCATAAACTCAGCCTCCTGATAAACTGCAGCTACTTTTGCAGTGGAGACATTTACAATACAGTTTTCTATTAATTTCAATACTCTGTATTATAGTACTATTCTGACACTTTTCTCTGTGTGTGTGTTATTCATCTGGACAAGATTTCTTTTCACCAGGAATAACGGAAAGTATGGGATTTATTGCTATAATGAAGTTCTTTCAAATCTCTATTTTCTCTCTCTAAAGGACAGGAGGATAGGCATTCATCTCATCAGGCAGCTTATTAGGATTAGCACTGAATAAGACACCACAGAATGTCAAGCCTATCAGTTACTAAACATGCATCATACAAACTTTGTCTTTGCGAGAACCTCTGCTCTGCATTTGTCATCCACCTGAATAATTAACAAGTACATGCTGCCTGCCAGCAGCTTAGGGAATTCATTTCCCCAGATTAAATGCAGATCACGTCTGCAAAAAACTCAGACCACACACATACTACACTACTACCTTTCAAACACTAAAAGGCAAGGAAACAAGTTTTATTATGGTCACAACTGATTCTGACCTAAAACCTGCTTATTCTAGGTATGACTTCATAATCATTATAGTCAGAGGGTCTTTAATGGCTAACTAATGCCATAACCAGCACAGAACTCTCTTCAGTTAGTTGAGGAGAAGCTATTTAAACAAATCTTCCTTGGAATGCTCTAG
The DNA here is from genome assembly GCA_025447755.1 of Corythornis vintsioides. Lineage (NCBI taxonomy): Eukaryota > Metazoa > Chordata > Aves > Coraciiformes > Alcedinidae > Corythornis > Corythornis vintsioides. Next base: position 9,908 of record JAOEGS010009337.1, on the reverse strand, counting down.
AACTGCTTCACTGTTTAATACTATTCAATTCCCAAAATACTGCCAGAGTCATGGGGAAAATCTAACATCTGTAAACGCTGATACTATTTTTTTTTATTTCATATAATTTACTGTAAGCTCCTTAAAAATATAGAGAGATGATAAATGCAGCATTCAATTGCATATATATTGATACCAAGGACTACAAAAAATACGCCTACAATTATTACCTATTTTGTATGACCTGTTTTCTATGACCTAAGAAAACACTTGCACAAAATCTGTTTAAGATTGGGTTATATTTGGAATAAAAAATATGGCCAGTTATTGAGAAAGATTATTAAAAACATGCTTTTGCACAAAGCTTAATGAAAATAATAAATTCTATAAAATCACCATGCAGTTATATCATTGTAGGGAACTATGTTATTTAAGAATCTGAGTGGATGAAAGATTGAGATTTACAGGACAGCTTTCAAGACACCCTATCTGAACTGTCACTCTCTTCAAGGTACTGGAGGCTAAGCAGAGATACTACATAATTTGGAGACGTGGTATCATTTGCCATGATTCTATATTAGTTCAATACCTAGTAAGGGCAACAATCCCAAAGAAGTTAAAGATGTCTACAAGGAAAGCTGAAATTATTGTTCCTAAACTCCAAGGACAGGAAACAAACAACACACACCAGCTTAATGCCATCAATGATAATGGCTTCAAGTTGTGCCAAGGGAAATTTAGGTTGGATAGCAGGAAGAATTTTTTTACAGAGAGGGTGGTTAGGCATTGGAATGGGCTGCCCAGGGAGGTGGTGGAGTCCCCATCCCTGGAAGTGTTTAAAAACCATGTGGATGTGGTGCTGAGGGACGTGGTTTAGGGACCCTGGCAGTGTAGGGTGAACAGTTGGACTCGATGATCTTAAGGTCACTTCCAACCAGAATATTCTATGATTCTATGAAATTTCTCAGGATGTGAATGCATTTAACAGAAAAGCCTGTATGCAAGGGAAGACTCCCAAAAGGAGAGAGCTATAGTAAAGGTAACCCATACCTAATTTTACCTAGCTATAGGAATTATGCCTATGGAACTCAAAAACAAAGGCAACATCCTGGAAGATTCTACAATCCTTCCATGTACATTACTCACAGCAAAGGTAACAGGAGTGCCAGCTGTACATCACGTGCAGGACAACAACCTTCCTTTTAAAGAGAGGAATCACTTTATTAAGGCAGACCATGTATTCCTGCTTTCACTCTCCTGTCCTGAGATGCAGCATTTCTACAGAATAGTGAGTATTCAAGACCTCTCAATCTCATTATGCTGATCTTCAATTTGCATTTCCTATTAGTTAATCTTCTGGAGTTCATACAAGACTCATCACCCCTGCATCATCTATTTGGATGTAGATTTCTTTTGCTTAGGTATATTGTAATATTTTTGCCACCTTCTTTGAAATTTACCAGGAGGGAAATTAACTGCCCCATTACATTCCTAATACGTACAGCAGTAATAGATGTCCACATCATGTATGTTATTCCAAAAAATAAAGGCAGTGATTACAGATGGCTCTTCTATTTTTATTTAGTCTGAGTTATGACTTGCTTCCAGCTTGTAGTAATTAATGCAAGTTAAGAGTTCCTTTTGAAAGTTCCGAGTTCAGAAAAATCTCTGTGTGTCTATATTCCTTTAAAAAAATAAATGTATATATTTAAAATCAAAGGTACTTTAAAATTATACAAATGCTAGTAGGCATGTTTTCTTAAATTTAAAGAGTTTTTATGATGTACTATAACAAATGCCTATTTATTATATTAAATATTATTACATGTTGAAACTATAGCTCAAAAATATTTCCAGTCTCATAAAGTCACTACCAACAAATAAAGTTATTACCATTACTGTGACCTACATTAAAAACAGCCAACTTAATGTGAATGAATTACCAGTTAATCATCAGAGTAAACAAAAAATCTATTAAAAAATTGTATTGAAGTGAAGTACTTATTACATTGCTAAACATTAACGCAATCATCTACACAAAAATCATTATCTTTTTTTTGTTCTTTGCTCATTAATAATCACACCCTCAGAAATAAATATTTTGTATACAATTAACATACTGTGTTAATTTAAAATTTTTCTTTGGTTTGGGGTTTTTTTTGGTTTTGTTTTTGAAAATAAGTAACAATATTTTGGTCTCCAATACTACAGATTATTCTTTCTCAAGGGAAATGAATAAATGCAGAGAGGGTGTGGGATTTTTTCTTTTTAAATTCACGTCCTCCTTGTTTAATATTTTGCTACCGTTATTGAAATTTAAATTGAAAAGGCTTGGTATTGTCCGCAGCAGAGACCTAGTTCTAACCACTGTATGCCTATCACTAGCAAACTAAAATTGAGGCCCTGCCCTTGGCCCTGGGGCTTAATCTCTGGGTAATGCTGGAAATGTTGCTCCATGCATGGATTAGCAAATTAAAAGAAGCTACAAACCTCTGCTGTGACTTGTCTAACTCCTGGAGTCCCTAGATCATCATCCGTAGTTACAACACTATGTTGAGGTATACATAGTGAGAAAAAGCAAACATAGAAAGATTAAATTCTATTAATTACAAATTGGAACTACCCATGTCAAGAAAAACCACAGCACTAAACACGCACAAAGATATAATTCTGAATTAAGTAATAATATGAAAAAATATCAGTTTCTTTCATCATATGGAACTTCAGTTTATTTTTAAAACCTATCAAAAACCCTATGACTACCAAGATAAATCAAATACATATAGGGGATATAAAATATATATAGAATAAAATATATATGTCATTATTTAGAAATTCAGTTAATAAAGATTGCTATATAACAATCCATTTTTTTCACCCATTAGTGTTGAAGAGATAATATTAACTTCAAATCTGAAATTTTGTTTCCATCAATGTTTTAACAGAACATCCAAATTGATTAGCATCTTATATTGCACAATGCACAAGCTTTGTGAATGCTTTTATTAAAACTTTGATAATTATTGATCTCAAAACAAAAGCAGGGATAATAAATATTATTATTTGCCTATTATAGACAAATGTTCTTTTAAAGCAGTAATAGACACTCAGTTTAGATCTTTTAAATTTGTTAAGTATTCCTAAGGAAAAAAAAAATCCTCAAGCAATTTTGCAAGCAATGTTCACTACAAAGAAGCATGAAATACTATCTTACCAGAGAAATGTCAAATAATTGAATACCTGTAAATTCTCAGTGAACATTTGAGGAAGTCAAGGTATTTAAGCAGCCTAATATTATGCATCTGATATGTTTGTTAGGGAGGATAAAAATTATAAATCCTTTATATTTATATATTTAGAAACACATGATTTAACATATCCAGAAGTTGTCTAGCATCTTAATATTAGCCAATTCACTCTTCAAGTTATCAGTTAAGGGGTTACTGTGTTTTAAGGAGAAATAAATGTTTTCTTGAAATCAATGAGAAGCATGACACATGCTTTGATCTCTGTTCTAAACTCCACCCAAGCACCACTGTGCTGTGGCACCCAGCAAACAGTTTGAAGCATGTCAATAAAGCTGAACAGCAGCAGCATCCTACCACAATCATAAGACCACAAAAATTGCAGGATCTGAAGTGGTTTTCAGTATAACTGTTGAAATACCCAAGCCACTCTGCTCCCATCACTTTTCCAGGATGAAATATCTCTGACTGATCATGCTACACCCAGCAGATATACGGTCTTCAGCATTAGTGGTGTGGCCTCTTGGACCATGTATAAAAAATACATTTTGTTTTGGTTGGATTGGGTTTTGTGGGAGGTAGAGAGGAAAGAACTAGTATTAACAGGGACCAGTAATCACACTTACTCTCCAGAAGATACTAAGGACAAAAGGATCCTTCAATTTTCTAAGCAAAAAAAGCAGAAAATTATGTGAATAAGTCACATTTATCTGGCCAGTTGAGCTTCACTGGCTAATTCAAGACAGACACACAAGCCACTACGTGCAAAGGAAGAGAGCAAACAGTATATGCTTTGCCATTCCCCACAATACTTACATTTTAAGCATTTATTTTATTCAGTGATTGCAATTAAGAGATTCTTCCACTACCTCTGACAATAATATTGACATATATTACTTTCCTTCTCTGGTACCAGTATCAGGAAACCAACTGGAGACTGGTGGCAAAATACAGCTGGATCCCACCGGCTAGTTTGAGAGTCAACAAGGAAAATTCAACCAGGATTATGGCCTCTTTAGATTTTGTGTTAAATAATGTACAAAAGTCTCAAGGTGGGAAGGTGATGTGGGAGGCATTTGGTTTTTTTCCCCCAAACTTTCACTAATTTACAAGGAACATTTTTCTCCAAAGTAACCTGTAAGCAATGATAGGAACCAAACACAGCTAAATGGTTCTGAAAGTGCATTTACAAGCCAGAACTGGACTTATAAACATCAATTGTTTCTCTATTCTTGTAGAGAATTATGCTTCTTGCCTGTCCAACTTGCCTGTAACCACTTGAGGTGCAGAGGGTAATTCAGTGCCCAAGTCCACTCCAGCCACAGATTTTTCTGCAGAGTTCCAACATCTGTGAGAACTGTGATGCTAATTCTATAATATTGACATCTTTCCCCTAGGAAGCTGGCTGGGACCACCAAGTCATTTTGCACAATCCACCCAGGAATCATCAGATGATAATGGATTTTAGTTTCCACCCACCTGAACTACATTCAAACTGGTGACCTAAGGTGAAGGACTCTACATCCCATTACCAAACCCTCTAGCCATTTAGTATCCTTGTTTAATAAGCTTTTCCTTGCAGTGTAAAGTCAAGATCATCTGCCTGTATCTGAAATCTGTTCTCAAGTACATGGTCAGCTAAAGACTTTTGATAGAAGTATATAGATAATGAATTGCCAGATATTAATTTGGCTAAATATTTTTTTCAGTCAGTACAAAAAGTCCTGAGTAGGAGAAAATAGATAAAAAATTCAAATACAATATTTTGCAATAAAATCTGAAAGTAATTGTTTATGTAAACCAAATGTTAATTATTATTAGATATGAAGTCTCTCCCTGGTACTAAAAGAGAAGCTATCAGCAGGAATTTGAAAAATATGTTAATAATAATTCAAAGAGCAGTAGCAGTATTATCAAGACATTATGGTATACCTTTTTTTAATGAAGACCAATACACATATGTTTAGCATTTAATGCTATATTCACATACAATATATTTTCTGATCTCTAATGCTGCAGTCTTTTTAATACACAGTTTAAATATTAGGAACTATAAATTATCTTGTGTGTTAAATATGCCAAGTACTACAGAAGTGTTAATTAATGTATTATTAAAGCAGTTTTTAGGAGGAGTGAGAAGATAATTTAAGCAGTATGGGTCTCAACTAGAGTAAATGAACATTTGCAATGAGTTTAACAATTTATTCAAAAATATCTTGTACTAAACAATATAAAAAGGTTTGGTTGGTTGGGGTTTTTTTTTTGGGGGGGGGGGGGGGGGGGGCTGTTTTTTTGGTGTTTTTTGATGGCTCTGTTTTTTTTTGATTTATAGTACCAAATGTTTAGGTATGTTA
>JAOEGS010009336.1:92225-106616 GCA_025447755.1 Corythornis vintsioides | reverse complement strand
GAACCTACTGGACTGAGCATGTCTGGATGTGCAACTTTCCCAACAAATGTCAGGGTAATTAAAGTCCCCCATGACAACCAGAGCTTGTGATTTTGAAGCTACTTCCAGCTGCTTGTAGGCAGCCTCATCAGCTTCCTTATGCTGATCAGGTAGTCAACCCCCTCAGTTTCTTGTCACCTAAACAATATTTCCATACCCTTTAGTCTCTCCATCCCTTTCAGCAGTGACTAATCAGTACATAAGACTGTTGTCTTACCTTTCACTCCTTTTCTTCCAAATTCACCCCTGGAAAAATTTTCTTCTGCACTCCTAACCCTAACATTTTCCTATCTCAAAGTTCTTTCCACACATTTGAAGTGTGCTGTTTCTCTAGCTTTGTTCATGTTCATCTCTGAATTTTCTGCAGGCAAAAATCTCTGCTCCTTCTTTCAGTTTTGCTCAGAAATCTTGCTGTATCCCTTGTCTTACCAGGGATTTCTCACCAGGCTTCACTGCTTTTTGAGTAAACAGTTTATTCAGTGCAGTGAAGCTTTTTTCACTGAAGAAAGGGCAAACTGACAGACCTAGTGGTGAGAAAAGAAATTATAACCTCAGTAAAATGACCTGGCTTTGATTCAGTGTGGACCTGTGACTGGGCTTTGGAAAATAAACAAATTTGATTATCATATCTTAGTAGAAACTAGTTTAACAATGTATAATAATTATGGCAAAGTATTCTGGTAAAAAGAATAAGTAGGAAATAATGGTCATCATGAAAACAAACATTTGAAGAGAAAGTTTGTTGTTAAGATCTATAAAAATCTTCTGGTAAAACACGTATTTTTCATTAATTTCAGTATATTTGAAAAAAAATTACATTGAGTAATGAATGGTCAGAATATTTGTGAAAAGCTATCAGTTTTATTTAAAACATCGCAACAAATCGTAAGTAAGATTATCATTGCCTCCCTTTATGTACATAGTCTGTGCCAGTGTAGCATTTTAGTGTATCACAAATGCTGACATATTAATTCTCAGAAATTATTTTATGAATACAGAATATAGACTCAGTGGTCCAAATAATATTGTAAGCTGGCAAATCTGTGTGAGCCCACCAAATAAAGAATTTAAGGCAGTCAAAATTATTTGCCATTTTTCTCAAACTTTTCCAGTAATTTACACCAAAGTGACAAAAATAAAATCTGACATATGTTACAAGATCCTTTTGCCATTCTTCTGTAGAAGATTTGTGCTGAATCATTTTGGAATAGAAAGGATTTGAACCTGACAGTTCCCTTATATTGGATAAGTCCCCGCTTTGCTGTACCACCACATGAAAAATGCATTGGGTAGGGATAAAAACAAACTCACACTGTTGCTTGTACTTTCTGAATCCGGACCATTTTTTTCCTTAATTATTACAAAAAGTATGAAAATAAATCAGTTCAGAAGAGACATTTTGTACAGCCCTAAATAATTTGCTGGAGATAAACCTTCTTACTGTGATACCTGAATGACAAGAAAATCCTTCTCCAATTCTGCTGAAGTAATTTACCTCTCTTTTTGGTCCCTAACACAAACTGTCCTGATTTTGAACTCCTCAAGATGGGAATTGTATCTTCTTGTACACCAGTAAATCCATTTTTGCACTGGAGCTATAGTCTTCATGGGCTTCCTGGGGAACTACAATTCTTAAAAACAACATTAGGGAAAATCCACAGGTTTTTCAAGGCAGTAAAACCTACCACAAAGTGCTTGCTTGCTGGATCCCCACTCTCAATTGTAGCTAGGACCACTGTCTTAAAAACTACAACAGTAGCAATAGTTATAATAAGAGAATTTCAAACTTTATCTACAAAAATAGCATAAACGCAAAAGAAATATTGGTCTACCAAATATGTACGTGGAATACAGTAGCTATTTCAGGACAGAGAAATAGAAGAGTATTGGAGCTTAGTTGTGATAATTTTTAACACTTATAGGAGGATGATTTTGAGTGGTTCTTGTTTAAGAGACATCTCAAATACAACTAAAGAAAAATACTAATTGAAAATTATCAGCCAAATATATTTACAACAGGTGAATATTGTCATTAAGGGCAATTATTATATAATTATATATTATATATATTATAATATATGAATATGTTATATTAGTATATATTACATAACTTTCATCTTATCTGGCACACAAGCTAATAGCAAATAGAAATCACTATAGGCTGAGATTCTTGCAAATAGAGAGTGAGCTCATTAATCACTGCGATGGAGATACTCGTAGCTCCCTGCAGTGAGTCACTGTAGAAGTGCATCAAATAACAAACAATGACAGCTAGCTAGTAGTGAGTGAAGTCTCGTAGATGGTCAATAAATTCAGAAATGACACATTTTTTTAACTAAAAGGTGGGTTTGAAGTCTTTTGGGCTTCTAACAGTGCTTCTCTGGAGCACCAAATCTAGGTCATAAAAGTTAACATTCAGTTCAAGCCCTTTAAATGTAAAAGGATTGAAAGGAAATCCTCTAGAGAGTAGTCAAAATGAAGTATGCACAAGTATCTAAATACCAGTGGCACTTACTAGTTCGCTACTTTTTAGGAATGCTGCATCATTTCTAGTCTGCCACCACACCATGCTGTGTACCACCACAATGAATTTTATGCTAATGTGATGAGACATCACACATTTTGATATGATGTGGAATAACACAGTGGCGAAAACTCATGGACCACCATAATTACTTTCAGATAAGAATTATTAACTCAGCTAGCAGAACTCTGATCTAAATGTGCATGATCAGAGGATAAATAAATAGATTAGATAGATTTACTGAGAACAATTTGCAAGAATGGATATTCCATTGTGTCTGACTTTGCACACAGCTCTATTTAAAGTGCTTCTCCCTATACAACAGTACATAAGTGTATTAATCACTCTCTTGCCCTTTTAGAGACTGCTGTCTTTTATTAATATTTGCATGTTTTCCAGGATTTGCCCTTTATAATTAATTAAAACAAACATTTTCTGGTGTGTTTGGTTTTTTAAATAGCTGAATTGGCGAACATTGTGTTAATGAAATAATGTGCTTTGGAAGGAGCATTATTGAAGGAGTAATCACAAAACTGGTAATTAAAAATAGATGTCTAGATCCTCATCAGGAGTAAAACACTTTTAAACTCTGGAACAAAGCCAGTTTCTGCTCCTGCAGGATAGTCTCTGGAGTCCTCTTGACCTGTTTATTGAGGGAGTTATGCTGGACAAGGGAAATACAGCAAAAGAAAAATTAGAAAACGTACTCTCAAATAACAGTAGTTGCCAGTTAATTTGCCTTACAATTGCTGGGCTTGTTCTTGCAAGCATTGAAGAGTGTATTATCTTATTCAAAATTTAAAAAACAAAAATGTATAGAAGAATTGTTTAGCCACAAACATCCAAGAGAGCATAAGAATATAGGTACTGTGATTTCAAAAACTGAGTAAAGGCAAGGGAAGGAGGAAGGCTCCTATCTGAGCAAGGGAGGTCAGTGTAAACAATGAGCAGCAGTAGCGGAAGACAGAAATCACTGAGTGAAGTGATACCACCACAAGAATTCAAGAGGCCCCCTTATCCTGAAAGACACTGAAGACCAAGAATGCATCTGGTAATTCTGCTGGTTGCTTGAACACACTAAGGCACTGGCAGAACAATTTTTTTTTTTTTGGAATACTTAAAGCAGTAAGATGTTGTTCTCTAAAAGCCTAAAGAAGAGATGTGGCACTAATACATTCAATATTAGACAAAGACTACTGTGCACATTTATACTGATAAGAATAGAAAATAGCTGTGACAGCATGACACTAAGTAAAGAGTAGAGTATTCAAACCATGCCCTTCTTCAGCAGATATATAAAAGTGATCTGCTCTTTATAAGAGGAAAAAATGACACAGTAGCTTCCTAAACAGGTAGAGAACAAAGCAGGTGAAGAAAACACACATCTATTTTCAACTTTCTTATGAGAAATATGATCGGTGTGAATTGCTGGGTTTGAGTATGACAAAATAAAAAAATGAATTCATTATTATAACAGATTATAAACCTGCTTATAAGTTTCACCAGATATTTTCTAAATCCAGCATCTATAGAAAAGGATGTCCTGAGCTGGACTAAGGAAAGTCACCAAAATATTTCAGATATCCTAAAGTATCCTTTGCCTGTATTTGTCATTCCCTATGCTCAAAGAACAATCTGCTCTAACCACTCTTAATAACAAAAATTTAAACTGTGGGATTTTTTTCTTCAGTCATAGTAAAACAGAAATTTTATTTCATCCCATCAAGGACCCAAACGATTGCCATGTGACACAGGTAACAATTCATGCAACTCACAGAAAAAAATACAAATATCTTGTAGTAAACAGTTTAGGAACAATTGATTGGCAGCAATTTGTCCAAGCAAATGATTCACTCACCAATTATTAATAACTACTAAACAGTGAAAATTATGATTTGAAGTAGGATAATCCAAAATCATATAAAATAATAAATTTTCTGAAACCATAGTTGTAAGTAGTAAACCAAAACCAGAACTAGGTTTCCTGACAACCTGGTTGTTCTGACAACTTACCATCCAATATCACTAGGCATTGCTGACTTCTACAATAAAGGAGCCTTTCAAATGTGTCTACTTTTAAAAACCACTTCCTTGCTTTGCACTGTATCTTTTAATTTTTTCTTTTTTCTTTTGTTTAATATATGAAAGTTTTCAATAAGAATTATTTGCTTTTAAAGGAAGCAATATTTCAAAGCTAGAATAGATTAATGGACAGAGAAAAAAATTAAGTAGCTTATCTCTTCTTTTGCTCATTAACAGTAGACTTTTCTTCTCAAAACAGCTATTAGAAAAAAATAACTCACAAGAAAAAGGTTGTCATTTCATCCCTTTTTATTGCCTACTCTAAGTCCAGTAATATTTTCATAGACTATATTGCAAAACAACTGTAAATGATAGAGTGGTTAAGGATTTCTTGAAGCAGATTGTTATGAAAATAGGTTGACCCCATCCCCTTTTGTCAATAAAATAGGATATTACCTAAAGGCAGCTTTCGCAATCACATCTGAATTGGTTTTCAGGCTTCACAGAAAGGTCGATTCAAACAGTGACAAACATCACCTTGGTAGGCACCACTGCCTACCTCCAATTTGGGAAAGCTTTTATTAGCTCACATTCATGCTGAGGGTCAGCTTTTCAGTGTTCTTTTCCAAGAGACTGAGGCATGAATGCTCTCAAAATCTACATTCACTTCATGAAAATAACATCACCGAAGTGAATGACAATCAAGAGATGTTTTCATTATGCCAAGTAATTTTTTTTTATACCTTTATTCCAATTCTCCTTAGCAATATGTGTCTGTGAAGGTTGCAACTTTACAGTAACTGTCTCTCACTCCTACAAGGGATGTCTTAATCACTACTGGAGGGTTAGCCAATTGAAGGTACCAAAGTAGCTATCTACAGCTCTCTTTGCTGCTCCACTCCTAAATGGAAATTTATTTGTAATTTTCTTTTTTGATACTTGTCTTCCTTCTGGAGTACTATGTGTTTTCATACAGACATGTTAAGGAAATAAAGTAGCAATACAGAAGTAGGGTCTCATTTAGAGAGCCCCCATCAGGGAGAGACAGGAATCGGCTACTCTTCCAGGAAAGGACAGCTGGGAATCCATGAACACACAAAGACAAGCAGGGCAATGACCTGGTAGCCTAAAGATGTGGAACCTGAGCAACATAAGCAGAGCAAGTCCCATGACAGTAACCTAGCTCAGCCAACAGTGTAGCAGCCAGACAAATCCACCGTGATGAGACATATCCAGAGTCATGGCAGGAATTCAAGTCAGCAGATCAGGATCAGTGAGATGCATGGCCAGGCACAGTAGCTCAGGCAAGGACCAAGGTTGAGTGCTCAGTTCAAATGCAGGGCCCAAGTAAAGAGGCCAGAACACAGCAGTTTTCCCAGGATTCTGACTCAAGGTCACAGCTGCATCATATCAGAGCTGGCTGGGAGCCCTCCTTTAGATATCTTTTGGAGAGATACCTATTATCTCTAACACTTACATGTAAAGCATTAGGACCAAATGAAGGTTATATAGGATCCTACAAATCCTGGTAAGTACCTGGTAACAGGTACTTCTGTCAGAGAAAGTCAAGGATGCAAAGAGCTAGAGGATACATTAAAAAAGCATTAGACTTGGAGAGTAATGTTCATGACAGAACATAATTTTTAAAAAAACCAACACTACAGACAAACCAGAACATTTCATGGTTTTTCATTTATTTTACTGAACATACATTTTTCATTGCATCTAATGAAAACCTTTCTGAAGCCAAGGATTGCATTTAATGCATAGGACTTAATTTTAAAATTATTTTACAATATTTGAAAACAGAAATTAGAAACAAGTACAATTAAATTATTTTTTTTCTTTGCAAAAAGTGCTTTCATACATTATTAAGGGTAGTATTTCCAGGAATTTTTTTCCTATGTTTCCACACAAAATACTTCCTATTGGTTTAAAATGCCTCTGATTATTACTAAATAATTAAGTACATAATTATAAGAAAAAAAAAAAGAAAATTAATTTAAGCCAAGAAAAATATTTTATTCAGTGTGATGCCATTTTTTCAGATTTTTAACACTACTAGGAGCAGACAGGATTGTCTTATGGTTTTCTCTGGAATTTTAAGTTTAGATAAAATTTGGTCATTCACACAGCTCTATTTAAGACATAAAATACTTCATGAACACTATTAAATAATTTACCACATCTATAAAATCTTGACACCTTTCTGTTTTGCAGTTTTAGTTTCAAGAAACAAAAGTTTATGAAGTGTTAGGTATAATAACAAACTAAGACTGCCTCATGAAATCAAGTAGTATAAGCCTCTTGACTTTCCAATGTAGTTCAGTTCTGGAAACATTTTGTGAATTGTATTAGTACTAATCCACTGTGGGATAACAGGATGTAATAGAATATGAGGAGATGCAATTACGGTTTTCTGTGTACATCTCAATAATTCCAAAATGCAAGTGCTTCTTTTTACAGATTAGATAAGCCTTACTCCCATAACTTTAATGTTTATTATGAGCACAGAAATGTCCTGTAATATAGGGTACATCAACATCACTGATGGCACTGTCTAATGTTTACATATCAAAGAATTAGTGTAAATTCATTCATTTTTCCAAGAAGTCAGGTTAGCCTATGAAGCAACCTTCATCTCCATGAAAAATCTGCTTCTAGTATATGAGATAATTTACTTCGAGCTTTCTTAGGTGCTTTCACATCACACTAAAATTTTCAATGTGAACATATCAACATACTAGGACTGTTTGTCCATCCTGACAAAAATTATTTTTGGTTATTATTCCTGGTTAGGATTTAATTAGATTTATTTAGATAAAGACACAGCAATTTAGTATCAGGAATGTGACATAAGACTCAATAAAGTCTACGAAATAGTCAGAAAATCTGTATGAAGCATATTGCTTATTTTAGGTTAGGATGTTAAGCATAATAAACACATATATCATTTGGACTGCTATTTTTTTTCTGGCTCATCCCACAGAATCTTGTGAGGCTTATGTTCAAAAAATTAGATATGCCACTTCTCCCAGAAATATTAGCAACAAACCCAGAAGTCAAAAGGTTAGAGTAACTAAAATGACTGACACTCTTAATAGGACACATTGAATGAACTTTGTCAAGGATTTGGATTAATTAGTTAATGGATTAATTAGTTAATATTATACCCCAGGGAAGGTATTATTAGTAGAAGCATGGGTGACATGTCTTAGAGATATATAATAATTAGCAATAAAGGTAAACAAGAAATGTCCTTTTGTAACCGTGGAAAATAATAGCTGGCAGTAAAGGTACCTCAATGAAAATGCTGCTTTACCAGCTGTATTGCTACCATTAGTATGCAACAACCCTGTCAGCAACTGCTTGTTGCTGGGAGCCAGCCAGACCATTTTGGCCAATCTCTACTCATCAGAGTGCAATGTAATTTGAGAACTACCATATGGCAATAAACATGGCTACACAGATACAGTACAGCCCCTTTATCACATTATTATTAGGTGCTAAGAACATTATGTGACAAAAAGAGAGCAGACTGTCTAGGGTTGCCTTTGTGCTATCAATATATATGAAATATGTTAACATAATGTTTTGTTTTGCAACCTCAGAGAGATAAGTATCCTTTCTGAAATCAAATAAATAAATATCACATGAATGTAGTCGATTTTAATGCACAAATCCTTCCATGTACATGGTTAAAGAAATTATATGAGTCTGAGGGATAAAGCTGAAATTCTTACAGCCTACACAAAAGCTCACAGAGATTCTTACATATACTGGTCACATTTCCTTTCACAGAAGAGATTGCTAACACCATTCTCGTATTTGGGATCACTAAGGAACTTAGGTTGAACTATTTAAAGCAGAAATCTTTAAGGCTTGGTAGAAACTGATGCATGTGGTAGTCTTTTCTCTTTTCTGACACACACATCTGTCAGGAAGCTACAGTGTGCCTCTGATAACATAAACTGGCCTCTGTTTTCTCTCCTCTTCAGTATTATGCTTAGAGTGCAGCTACCTGCTGAGACAATAAATATGACTTCCCATGACTTTTCAGTAAGTGAAGCTCACTTTGTAGGCTCCAGAGTACAGTCAATCTAAAATATAGATATGAGGGCTGGAATTAGAAATTTCATGATCAGCCAAGTGTACTTATAGCAGCTCCATTTTGAAGGGGCATTCTTTCATCTATTAATTATATTCCACTTCCCATTCCCACCAATACTAGCATCTCATCATTTTACATATTTAATGGAACATGACTAAAAATACATCAGAAAATTAATAAGTATTCATACTGTACCAAAGAATTTTGAAAGTTACTGTTTATTTCTTTCAGACAGGCTGCTAAGTCCTGGAAAATCTAGAAACAAAAATAAAAGGACTTACCAAAAAAAAATAATTATTATTACAAGATAGCTGCAGGATATAACAGCAAATCAGTGTTCACTGCATAGCTCAGTTCAATATAGAAAGTAATTTCCCAATCTTTTTTTGTATCTTTGGCTGCCTACTTCCTTGTGTGTCATATATCACAGTACAGATTTTGCAAAGTAGATTGCACAGTGACACTGCCAACCTCTTAGGCCTCATCTTTAAAGTTATAAAGACATAAAAACAGAGAATTATGATGATTTTAGTTATACTTTAATTTTCTTGATCTCTTAAAATGAAGAATGCAAAAAAAGAAATCTCAAGTGAACAGAATATATTATAAAGAAAATTTATTATCGTACTTCAGTTTTCATGCTGGGTACATTAGAACTTAAGCATTTATTTAAAAAGGTATGTCTTCCCCTTGTATCTCCAAAAGGACAATCTTTTAAAGTATTACATTTTAAAATGTGATTGGTTATTAGGAGGATAAAACAAACAGAGATCGTAAAAAAGTACATTTACTTATTTTGATCCTAAAAGCCTCACTCATCCGTGTTGATGAAAGCAGGATTTCCTTGCCTAGACTGGAATTAAAACTGAAGGAATATGAAAAATTTTGGGAATTTGCCCATAGTGAATTTTCTCTTTTACACTGTATCATAAAATACCTGGGTATACTCTCCTTTTGTGAAAAGTCAACTAGCATGCATATATCCAAGCATACTTACCCTACTGTGGAGCACCATGTAGTTGCTCTCTCTTGCTTTCTCTATCTCTATTAATCCAGACTTACACTATGCAATGTGGAACTATTACAAAAGCAGGACATCAGAAGAACCTTGACTCAAAAACCTCATCAATTTGATGATAAGAGGTATGCAAAAGAGAGTTCATACTCTCAGAATCTTATTCTGACAGGGAAGGCCTGAACTTCTGTTAGAACAAGTGTCTTGGATATCTGCAGGGGATGAAGGGGAAAAGTGATCAGTCTTTGTGTAGCACTATTTTATGAGAAAATGCAGCCACATACTTTGAGAGAAAAGCCATTTCAGGTCAAAGTAAAATAGTTTTGCCCATGAGACATATATAATTATAGACACAGCCTTTTGTAATAAATAATTTTTAGTAATAAAGTCCTTAGGATTGATCGCAGATATATGGGACAAATTTTCAAAAGCACTTTGAAAAAAAAAGATTTTTTGCAAATTATGCTTCTTCTAGATTACATTATGTGGCATTTTACCTAAAATAAAACACACACTAAACCAAGAAAAGCACTGGACTGAGATGGGAAATTGAAAGGGAGAAGGTGCTGTACCTTTTTAAGTTTTTAACGTGTTAGGAAAAGACTACTACGATCATCTTAACGCAAGATTTATTTGTAAACTTCAGATATCTGATCCCAATAGGATATTTCAAATATGTACACAGAAGGCCTGCTTCTGGAACCTATTAGTGACTTAACTTAAAATTATAGAGCTTTACCTTTGTATTCTAGGATAGTGTTCAGTGGAAACCAGGATACAGATAACACTTTAACTTATGCGAATTCATACCCTTTCCGGGTACTAACATGTAAAATATTAGATAAGAATATGATGATCATATTATTTATATTGCCTTTATTTTTATTATAGGCACAAATGACATATGGGGTTTGATGTTCATGATGTAAATACCAACAAAAAGAGTTTGGTTTTTCTTAATTTCATTTATTGGTAAAATTTATTATAATAATATCCAACCAGCTTGTATTTTAATAGGGATAATTAAACAAAATGTCAATCTATTTATTTATTTGTAAATTGTTTGGAGAAGAATTGCTAGAAAGTTACCTGTCTAAAGTAGGTTACACAGGAGGATTTTACATGGAAATCAAAGCAACGTATTTTTTGTTCACTTTAGGTTTGATTTTAATTGTTTTTACTTTTGCATGTAATCCTTACGAGGATTTTAGATTAGACCAAAATATTAACACAAATGTTAGGTGATATTCTCCCTAAAATATTATTTAATCTATGGCTCCTCCAGGTTGGTAAACAGGGTATATGTTGCTTTTTAAAATTACTATTATTTATTTTTGTTGGGAAGTTTTCATTAAGTCTGCTTAAGTGACCTCTTCATATATTAAGAGAAAGAGCAAATATTTAATTGCTTGTCACTTCTGTGCACTTTACAAACTCTCTGTAATCTAAAGCCCACATTACCTAAGTGTATGAGACAGGGGTTAAGAATGAGGTGTCTTATTGAGTTATATGGGAAGTTTCCATATTGCTAACACTTGGCACTAGCCAAGACTTAACTGTGACCTCCTTATATGAATACTGACATTTACCAAATAGTTTTACATGAGGATATGTTAATCCTGTTAACTGCTTGTGTGAAAATACATTAAAAAAAAAAAAAAAAAAAAAAAAGAGACAGAGAGAGTAGAGAAAACATAAAGGCCAAAGACCAGCAAACCCTTGAAGGCACAAAATAAGACAATTTAAATTTTTTGAAATAGGAGTATAGAAGCTGGCATTGTGCAGAATTAGAGAAGTAAGAATCCATGTCGGTCAAGTTAATGCCGTGTTTAAGAAGTCTGAGAGTCATCAGCTGTAAAAAAAAAAAAGAAAGATAGTATTTAGGGTTTAATCAAAAGTGCAAATGAATCTAACATGAAGTGACTGTTTCCAGGAGAAATTGAACAATTGGAGATATAACTATAAATTATATAGATGAGATCAAAATTAAAATGTCTTTGGCGATTTAAAAAAAAAAAAAAAAAAAGACAAGAAACATGGAGGTTTAGATTGTAAAATATGAAGTACAGTGTTGATGTTTAAACTCAGTGAAAATTAAGTCTCAGAGGTTAATACCTAATTCAATGTCACTGATTGTTATCAAGGTATCCTGCCTGGAGATGACATTTGAAATGCTATACTTGAAGTAGTGTATTTGAAATACTAAATAGTATGCCAATAGCTGGCACACCTAAATGAGCATCTAAGTAATTATTTAGAGACAATTTAGCACCAATTATGTAAATAAAATAGAATAATATTGCATAAGTTGTCTTTGGCTAATATGCTCAATGACCTCTACTAAGACAAGAAGTCATTACTGGTGCCATTAAATGGACACTTGCTACACAGTTATATGTGTATGAATCAGAGCTGCTGTTCACACATTGACATCCAAATGAGGCATGCTTCTATATGTAAAAGGTAGGTTTCATTACTATAATTTTATTATGGCTATTTCTTATAAAATATTTTGCAAACTGCTTTTAAAACCATTTAAATACCCATTAATTCTCGGTGCACTATATAAATTAGAAAATTGCAGAAAACAGTCCAATGAAAGGTTCTCTATGGTCTTGGAAAGTGTTTCTAATTAATCATCCAATTCTATTATGTTGCCTACTTGGCATGTCAGGTTGGTCATTTCTAAAGAAAAGGAATGAAGCCATAAAGGTACCTCTTTGATACACCCATGTCAATTCTTCCATGTTTGCATAGATAGTTTCAAATTTTCATATGACTTGTAATTACTGTGTTACTATATTTAATCATGTCTTTGAACCTTTTCATTAGAAGTATAATTCCTAATAATTTTCTTAGAACAAAAATTCCTTGCAACCTAACCTTGCTTACAAAGAAGTAAATCTCTAAAAATGCATTTTTATTATTCTCTGTTGACAAAAGTAGCAGTTTTCACAAATAATCTTGAAGGAAAATGAGAATCAAATTGACTAATTGTCACCAATAGCTTGAAATAATTTCTTTAAAGACTGGATGGATTCAGATAACTTGGAAAAAAGAGAGAGTTTTATATGAGGAAATGAAAAACCATAACAAAGTGCAGATGCTGCCAACAGAATAGCATAATCTTACAGACTGAAAAAACAGTACCACATATTTTATAGTTTGGAAAGCTAGTCGCAATGCTGTCAGTTCCATCACCAAAATGAACAGAAACTCTAATTATTACCTTGTAATCTTCACATTTTAGAAGTCCCTCTGGATTTTCAGGGTTAAATCCTTTGGCAGAAACAGATTGTAAACATAGCTCAGACACTAGAGAATAACCATTCTGTAAAGAATATATACTTGGCTGTTCAGAAGAAGACCCATAGTAATTTTCCATGCAACCATCCTCCATATAATGTGAGACAGCAACATGCACTGTTGTTATATACAGCTCCAGATACTTAACATTTCTAGCTTCTGATGCCAAGCTACTATACACTAAGGGATGCAGAAAGGTGAGAAAAAGAGCACAGACTGCAGTGATTAGAAGAAAAAAATGTTTCCCTTGGAGCACAAGAAATTTGACATCTTGCCTCCCTAAAGCCCTCACGTTTTTGCTAAGATTATAGACAGAATTAGTGGATAAAAGAGATCACACTAGATAATAAAATGCATCTTCCCTACAGTTTTCTTTTGCCTGGAGGATGAATTGCTCCAGTGGATGGCCTCCTTGCCTTTCATGATGAGGTCAAGAAACTTGCTGTCACTACCACTGTTATGATTAATGATTCAACTGGTAGTGACAGTAATCAAACCATAGTCTCTGGAGTACAGATTGATTGTGATAGTCTCCCAGTGGCTTGAGTCACTACACTGTCAGGGGATCTATCTGCTTTTGCTACATGCATCTTCTTGTGTCCTTCTTGAAGCAACATTTAATGACAATACAGACAAAATCAGAATGAGTCATGACTATTAAGAAGAATAAAACATTAAATTATATTTTTAATGGAATGACAAAAACCTTTGTAACAATTGGAAAAAAATACTGCATAATGAATAATTAAACTACTAATAATATAATCCTCTTAAAAGCACAGAACAACTAGTTGAGAAGATTAAGCATATAACAGCTTTCAGTACAATTAAAATAGTATAAGGCAAGAAGCTGAGCTTCCTTTTGCCTCTCTCTGCCTTTTTGTAGCAGATTTCCAGCACATTCACTTTAATTATATTTTAATAAGTGTTCATTAGTTGAGCATACAAAATTATCCATATATAAGGATTTGAAGGTAAAAGCTTAGTATAAAAAAAATCATATTGGCTAAACAAAGGATACCGTTTTAAACTGAGATGATAGCAATATTCACTGTAACATAGAAGGTGAAGGAATAATGCAGAAAAGGACAAAACAATTGAAAACAAGGAGAGATCCTCCCTCAGTCTCTTTTTCTCAAGGCTAAAGACTCCCAGCTCTCTCAGCTTCTCCTCATAAGGGAGATGCTCCACCCCCTTCATCATCTTGGTGGCCCTGCGTTGGACTCTCTCCAGTAAATCTCTGTCTTTCTGAATTCGGGTGCCCAAAGCTGGACACAGTATTCCAGATGGGACCTCACCAATGCAG
This sequence comes from Corythornis vintsioides, assembly GCA_025447755.1. Classification (NCBI taxonomy): domain Eukaryota; kingdom Metazoa; phylum Chordata; class Aves; order Coraciiformes; family Alcedinidae; genus Corythornis; species Corythornis vintsioides. The sequence continues at coordinate 92,293 of JAOEGS010009336.1, read as the reverse complement.
AGTAGAGGGGGAGGAGAACCTCCCTTGACCTGCTGGCCACACTCCTCCTAATGCATCCCAGGATGCCA
>JAOEGS010009336.1:70177-84910 GCA_025447755.1 Corythornis vintsioides | reverse complement strand
TGGTGGAGGAAAACAAAAAAAAAAAAAAAAAAAAAAGAATGAGAAAGGAAAAATGTAGAAACTAGAGAATCCAAGGAATTTTAACGTAAAGGAAAAATTTTGTTGACTTTTAAATAACTTTTAAACCAGAAACCTTACATATTTCAAATTCATCGATTACATGTTTCCACAAGGCCAATTATAACAGATAGGTGTAAATCACTTCAGTTAACTGGAAGGAATGGATACAGCAGAAGAAATTTGACAAAAGGAAACAGAACTGATAGTAACAGATAGTTATTGATAGACATTTCCTTAGGAAGGTTGTTTAGGTAAAAATAAAAACATCTAAAATATAAACCACATTGTAGATACATTTTCAGACAGACCAGAACTACTTGCTATGTGCACACAAGAGGGCACTGCAGCTTTATGGGGCACAAGCATTCACCTAAGATGCCATTTTAACATACAGGACATTGATCTTAGTTTGTGCATACACAATTCATGTTATGTCCTTTTTCTTTTTAGAACCATAGAATGTTAGGTGTTGGAAGGGACCTCCAGAGATCATAGAATCCAACTCCCCTGCCAAAACAGGATCATCTAGGGCAGGCAACACAGGAATGAGTCCAGGTGGGTTTTGAAAGTGTCCAGAGAAGGAGACTCTACAACTTCTCTGGGCATCCTATTCCAGTGCTTTGTCACCCTCACAGAATAGAAGTTTTTCCTCATGTTGAGATGGAACTTTTTGTCTTTCAGTTTGTGTCTTCTGTCTCTTGTCTTATCACTGGGCACCACTGAAAAGAGACTGGCCCTATCTTCTTGACACCCACCCTTCATATATTTGTAAACATTATATGGATACCCTCTCAGCCTTATGTTCTCCAGGCTAAAAAGCCCCAGATCTCTCAGCCTTTCCTCATAAGAGTGAAGTACCAGTCCCTTAATCGTCCTCATAGCCCTCTATTGGACTGTCTGTAATATTTCCCTGTCCCTCTTGAACTGGGGAGACCAGAACTGGACACAACACTCCAGATGTGGTGTCACTAGGTGTGACATTCAGATTATATGATGTTTGTCTCTCACATTCCATGAGTTCATTTTGTGTGTTTAGGCACTAAGGACATCTGTTGTTCGTCTTTTTTTTTTGTGGTCATCTGTATGGAAAAGATATCAGGCAAGTACAGTAATTTCTGTTTCACTGAGTGTATAGCTTCACTGAGTGTTACACTGAGTGTTTACCTTCAATAAATTGGGGATAGATCCCTTAATTCTATTTGTAAACTGATTCTTATGCACAAAGCAGTAGTCGAAGTACAAAATTAGTGTGCTTCCCATTTGGAAAGCACACAGGTGTTTTAGCAGCATTTGGGGCTGTCTTTCCTTTCTCAGAGAGTTGATTGATTTCATCAGATGAGGTTTTCAAAGTGACTTCAAAGCACCAGTACCAATTGAAGTGTCTCTGTTTCACTTAGACATTTTTAAAAATCACAACCCACTGAGATAAATTCATACAGAAATGCAAGTGCCTGATGTGATCAATGGCTTGATGTCCAGATGGAGACGAGTGACAAGTGGAATTCCTCAGGAATCTGTTCTGGGTCCAGTGCTGTTCAATATCTTTGTCAGTGATATGGACAGTGTCATTGAGTGCACCCTCAGCAAGTTTCCTGACAACACCAAGTTGTGTGGTGTGGTGGACTCACTTGAGAGAAGGGATGTCAACCAGAAGGACCTTGATAGGCTTGAGAAATGGGCCAGTGCGAACTGCTTTTCAAAAAATTATGTAATAAAAAATTGTTTATTAAAAATGCAATAGCTTAGAGAGAGAATAATACTTCAAACTGTTGTTTAGTGGGTTGGTTGCTTGCTTGCTTCCTGGGCTGTTGGAATCCTGGATTTATATTTGTGCTCTAAACTATGCTAATGGGACTTGAAGATAAGGCTCAGCACTGTCCCTGTGACTGCTGTATTGGATATCCATAAGTGTCAGGGAAGTCTTCGCTTTCCTCCCAGGTGAAAAAGCTGGCCATAAGTATTTAATTCTATAAGTTCATAGCTGACCATGTGATATTAGAGGGATTTCCAGTGGGAAATACTTGCCTTCCCGTGTTCTGGAATATGATGTCTGACCACATTCAATTCTCAGAAGTTAGGCCGTGTCTCTATTTTCAGATTTTCAAAGCAACTAACCTGCTCAAGCAGCTGACTCCTGCTTATCTATTATTTTTTTTTTAAGATTATCTCTTGTCCTGACATTGTAGTTAGAAAATGCTTGTGAGTTTTAAGGTAGTTTATTTTTTGAAAAGATCTATTGAAATTGTAAGCCTGAGGCTCTAAACTTACCTATCATAAACATCTGTCTGCTTTTCAGAAATAAATATTGAGAATTTCTAAAGAACTCCCATTTTGTTATTTGTGATTGACAGTTTTGCCCTCAAAGCACAAGACCATATTTCAGTGTATCAGTGAATTGTATTTTAACACTTGGCAAAACTCAACAATCTGTTGCAGAAAAGAGTCCTAACATCTCCCAGGAGCACCGTGTGGCAAGCATGGCCAACTCCCTTGCTTCGAGTTTAAAGAACAAGCAGGTTGAAACACTGTAACATTCCTAACACAAGGATAAACTTGAAAGAAAATCCAGTTAGGTGTACAATGCAGGTGTTGAATCTCATTACAATAGACACAGATGGTGTTTCAAGATTGGCATCACCTAGTCAAAAGGTGGATTTTCTGAGTAACAAATTCTTACTATGTGTCTCCCCTGTAACCAACCTAAATAAACTGCAATAGAAAATGTCATTATGATAGCCACACAGCACTTCTTTCACTAATATACTCAGATTCAAATTAAAATCTCAATCTTTTGTTGTCTTTGATCAGAAGGTCGAAAAAACCCCGACCAAACAATACAGTTGCTACTGTTATTTTCATTAGGGTTAATAGCATTATTTTGTACATTACTCCTCTAATTTGCAGAGGTTAAAGAAAAAAATTTAATCATGCTAACAAGCATTTAATTCAATAAGGAAATTTATCTCATTAGAACTGCATTTAAAGATTTAGTGAAGCTATTAGTGATTATTTTTTCTGGCTCCCATAAAAATATCTTTTTCTGTGAAAAAAATCAACCAAAGTTATGCAGTTTTAATTATCATCTTCAGCATAAGAGCACCAAAGGATGGAAATGTAACGCTAAATGTAATAAAAAAGCAACATTGTTCAGATACTATTGCATAAGAAATCGAATATTGTAAAGCATGGAATTACACACCAGAAATCTCATATAAATTTAAATGAAAAGTTCTAATGGGAGGCCTTTTAATCTAATGAAAGCATATGAATTTGCAAAGGACAATGTCTCTCATTTAAGCTATGAAATTTGATAAAATGCTCTCAGAAAGGTTTCATTCTAATTGTATTTTCAAAAAATAACAGTTGACAGAGAAATGTAATAATCTTCTTGACGAGAACCAACCAAAAAAAAAAAATTAAACTAGGCTATTACAGCAGAGAAAATGAGGGTGATATGACCCTTGTTTACCAGAGTAGAAACACATTCAGCAAAGTAAATACTGAAACATCAGAATTGTTTTATCAGTTGTATTTCATCAACATATCAAATGTTCAAGTGACTACTCCTTTAACTATCCTTTCTTCATGTCTCGTCAAGTTTGACTATCTACAATTAATCCAACACATACCTAAAAGCCACTGTGACACTAAACGACTTCCTTCACATACACTTCTTTCAGTGATAAGTATTCACATTAGCTAATTTATTAATTAGACCCTGGTAAATGAGCTGACATTAGTTCTCCTGTTAATAACAATGATAAATTAAACACTTTATGCTTGCATACTTCTATATATTTGGATCATAGTGTTATTTCTTTAAGCTTTCTGGCAAGGTTAAAAACCTATTTCAAAATTGTTACTCTTTTATAAGCATGTCCTAATAAAATGAATGGGAAAAGTGATAATGCCTGATGGTACTATAATATTGTTCATCATTTTCCTTAAATAAGTTTGCATTATTTCATTTGTTTATAGTGAATAAAAATGGGAGAAGTGAACAGTTATGTATATGTATTGCATTGATTATGTGAATGTCTTCCACATAATGATGTATGTTGTTTGTTCCCAATCTGGTATTATTTTTTAAATGTCCAGGGAGTGTTTGATTTTATAATCAAATTTGAAGAAGCACGGGTACTTTCTACTTTTTTTTCTCTAAACCATCTTAGGGCTAATTTTGACTTTAAGCAGACTTCTATTACAATTAGCTACATATGTTTTAAGTATCAAAGAATATTCTAGACTTATTCTGTTTGAATTATACAGCACAATATATACATTATGACTTGAAGGAAGTTTTAAAGGATTTAGCTCATTGAAAGTCATTACATTTTCCATGGGCAGTCAGAACAAATGTTATTAAAATGAATATCTCAGTGAGATTCAATTATTTATCACAGGTTTTTGCTTATAATGATACCACTTTCCTTTTTTACAACCTGACAAAAATTTGTATGAAGTAATAGTTATTCGCAAGCTAGTATTATTTGACTTCAGCAAAGAAGATTTTCCTTTGCCTCACTTTTTTTTTTTCTTTCTTTTGCTGTGCTTTATAAAGAGGGATTCAGTTGTGCTGAAAAGGGTTTTTCAGAATTAGGTTTCCAGAGGAGAATAGTAGATGAGAGTAATTTGAAATTAGCTCATCTGTCTAATGACTATATCTGGTCACAGTAAGCTAAAGTCTACAAAATGAACATTAACTTCAGGACTATGAGAAAAGCATAGCCCACAAGCTCTGAGTATGCTTATGAAACAAGGTACATATATAGGTACCTAATGATGTGTTGTCTAGCTCTAAAGTAACTGAAAATGCTTCCTCAAAGTATTAACTCTACGAATTACTAACAACAATTAAGCAAAATTACTCTTTTATATTATTGATATGCAGTGTTATAGTATTTTAGATGCTTTTTAAAAATATGGTTATAATATCCTTTTTTAAAGTGTGAAAAATATGTGCAATAAGTTTCCTTTGCATTCAATTAGTCTTCACAATATTCTACTTAATATCAAAATTTCCTAGATAAACTTGTTCATGAAAGCAGCTCATTCTTCTAAGCAGACCACAGCTGTTTGAACTCAAAAGTCCCAATCTATACAGCTCAGTGGGCTTTTGAACAACCCAAGAAAAACCATTCAGACATGTATGCAATTGTGTGAACAAAAGCTTGTGCAGTCATTATATCCGGATTATATTCATGGAAGAAAAAGGAAGTTGGGGAAAGTTGCACATCTTTAGCATCCTTCTAGTAGTCCTTTCAGATGCAAATTTCCACTTCTTACTGCTATTTTCCCTTGCTTTCATCAAGATTGAGATCCTTAGGTTGTTAACACATTTTGCTAATTGCCTCACATATGTACACATCCTTTAGTGAGGTGACATACTGTGTCTTTTGCTCTGCTGATGACCCTGACTGTCCCAGCTCAGCCCATACTGGCTGACCTTACTGTTGTGAGGTACAGCATCCTTTTACATATCATTAATCAATGTTTTAGCAACATTTCAAAGCTTTTGCATACACAAAACTTTTAATATCCTTGGATGACTGTTTGTATAACTGGTTAATTTTCCAGTTCAGCATTTGCTCTATTTCCTGTTCTTCAAGAGTAATGTGACTGACTAGCTGAGGTGAAAGTTGACAGTTTATCTTTTCTTGGCTTCCATATGCTGCCTTCATAGAGCAACTCTTAGAGGACAGTAGCACTTACTAAAGGAGATGAAGGGGCAGCAGATTGTACAGGCCAGCAACAGCAGTAAGAAACAGAATGCTGATAAGAAGACCTGAGAGACAACATTCAGCCCAACTTATAGGTGACAGAAACTAAATATTAGCCATTCTGTTGTAAGCCAAAAAAACAGATTAAATATAAGCCTTAAAGGAAGAATCTATCCTGCAAGGGTTGAAGCGGAGAAGGAGATTTGTTTGCAATTTGTATTTTAATTTTCTGTTAGATATGATAACTTTTGTTATTAGATACCTCATATAATTTTTGTGTAATTAAACACCTATCTTTACACAAAGTTCTTTTAGTTTCATTAATACTATGGGAGTAGGGCCGAGGCCATGGAATATGAAATCTTCAGCCAGCCTAGGTTCATTACACCAACCACAATTTCCCCTGGCCTCTGATATCAATATCTATGAAATAAATTCATAGAGGGCAAATACACAAAGAGACCGACAGCCAGGTACTATATAGGGTGAGTGCCTCTGTCACAGAATCATAGAATCATAGAATGCCTTAGGTTGGAAAGGACCTTAGAGATCATCTAATCCAACCTCCCTGTCATGGGCAGGGCCACCTCTCAACTAGACCAGGTTACTCAAGGCTCTGTTCAACCTGGCCTTGAACACCTCCAGGGAAGGGGCAGCCACAATGTCTCTGGACAATTTATTCCGAAGTCTTGCCACCCTCATACTGAAGAATTTCTTCCTAAGATCTAATCTAAATCTAATCTAAATCTATTCTACTTCAAATTAAACCCATTTCCCCTTGTCCTATCAATCAAAGCTCTTGTAAAAAAGTCCCTCCCCAGCCCTCCTGTAGGTTCCCTTCAGGTATTGGAAGGCAGCTATTAGGTCCCCCCAAAGTCTTCTCTTTTCAAGACTGAACAATCCCAGCTTCCGCAGCCTGTCCTAGTAGCAAAGGTTCTCCAGCCCCTGGATCAACCTTGTGACTCTCCTCTGAACATACCCCAATAGATCTATGTCCCTCTTATGGTGGGAACACCAGAACTGGACGCAGTATTCGAGGTGGGGTCTCATGATCAGAGTAAAGGGGGAGAATCACCTCTCTTGACCTGCTGGCTACACTTCTTTTGATACATCCCAGGATGCAGTTGGCAACTCTGATATACTCTAGCAGAGTTACTCCACAGAAGGAAGCATGGATGTGAGTATATTCACATGTAGCCTCAGAGTTAAACTTAAGTCCATGGCCACTATATACTTAGCAGTATAGACATAGTCATTAAATCTCAGTGTTCAGGCAGGGGGCTTTTGAAGAATTAGACAACTACAGCTGAACAGCCTAATTTATCATAGCCAAATGTGAGTAATCTGGTTTCAAGGGAGAATCCTATTTTAACATTTTTTAAAATCCATTTTCAATATTTCCTTCTCTAAAAATATACCAGTTATTTGTAATTTCTTCTGAAATAGAAATGTATAAATGGATTTGAAAATTTTCATTTAAAGAAAAAATGCATTTTATTTAAAAATTAAACTTTCCTTTCTTAATTACTTTATCCTCTGAAGTGCCTAATGAAGTAGTATGGACTGTGACATATCATTTATATTCCATTTTTCTGTTTGAAAATATTGGGATAAAGGAGATTTAAGATGACAGAAAATATCCAGATTTCTAGGTGAAATTATCATGTTTTCATTATAAGAAAAGTCTGGATTCAAGGGACATCAACATGCACAGAAATGTTTCAGTCTGAGTTGAGATACCTTGAACAAATCAAAGAGCAGTGCTGCCCAAAACAAAATTTAGCTCAGGGATGCTAATCTCTCCTGTTACAGCTGATAGGGAGAGAAAACCATCTCTGCAGGCAACTCAGAAGAGGATTCTATAATCCTCAGAAGAGGAATCTAAATTTAATTTTAAAATCTGCCTTGCCCTCACAAGGAACCTCTCTCCTCCTATTGATTATGTTGAACCTAGTTGATTAATTGTAACTGGAGACAATTAATAGTCTTTATGTTTGCATTCCAAAGGTCAAAGTGTTCCACCACAACTTAGATGCAAGCTGATCTAAAGTGTAAACTCAAACGTTGTCATCTGTAGTGATTGTCTTGACTTATTTTTACCTACAAAGATTTATAATTTCAAATTTTATGGATTGGACTCTACTCAGCAGTTAAAATAAATAAAATAATAATAATATATTAAAATATTTTTGTAGTAGTAATCTTACATACACACACTTGCATGCATACTTTGAATTTGGGGGGAAAAAAATGCTTTTAGCAAGTTTTTCCTGTGTTGTGAATAATTATTTTATTAATTTTATTTTTCCTTAATCAAAATGACTTAAAGATAAATTTTCACTTCATCAAAGCAGTATTTGCTTGGTAGATTCAATAAAGAGAAAAGAAAATCCAAGTGGTTCTGCTTTTATATAATCTCCACTTCTGTTTACTTCATTTTATGCATCAGACTGGAACATCTAATGAACATTGACAGCACTGTAGCAGTAACAACTACACCTCAGCAACCTCCACAAAAGAAAACCTAGTGTTGGAAATTAATTTCTTACAAGGTGACAATTCAATTTTCCTTTTACTTAAGCAGATGAAAAATTTATTGCTTAATCTAGAGTACATGTAATAGGTAGCACCATGAATATTGTGTCACAATTGTCTCCCATTCTCTACACCAATGACAAAGCAAAAGGGAACCAATATGGCAGTCTTCATGAATCATTGAGGTTAGTAATGAAAAAGATCAAGTAATTCTCTAACCAGTCGTATTATCAGTTGATCCAGCTTTGTTCCACAGAGTGCATTCTCTAGAGCTAATATCAAAAGCAATGGAGCTATCACAATTGCTCCTTGAGGTTATCCACAGTTAGATAAGAACCACTCATTCACATTTAGCCCACATTTTCCTTTAATTTAACTCCTGTGGTGGGTCAACCTTGGCCAGCTACCAGACAGCTACCCAGTCATTATTGAGTCATTTCTCATTACCCTTCCTCAAGAAGACAGGGAAGAATGTAAGATGAAAAATCTCATGGGTCTAGATGAAGACAGGGAGATCGCTTATCAATCAGTGTCACAAGCAAAACAGACTTGACTTGTAGAAGATTAATTTATTGCTAATTAAAATGACATGGGATGGTGAATAACAAAGACAAAAATTAAAACATTTTTCTCTCCAGCCCTTTGCTCCCAGGCTCCACTTCATTCCTTCATGCCCTGCTTGTCTAGCTCCTTTCCTCCTAAACATCACAGGGTGGGGGTGTTGGAGGGAATGGGAGTCATATTCAGGCCATAGCAGCTCTTTTCTGCCCTTTCTTCCTCCTCACAACTTCCCCTCCTCCTGCATGAGCTCTCTACCAGCTGTAGTCAGGGTACATCCATATAATTTGGTGTAGGGTTCTCCACAGGCAGAAGTGTGAATATATCTGTTCCACCATGAATCTCCATGGTTGGCAGAGGGGCATCCTACTTGACCATAATCTCTTCCAAGGGCTGTAGGGGCACCTCTGCTCTAGTACTTGGAATATTTCCTTCCCTTCATTTTTTTTTTCTTATCCTGGGAGAAGTCTACAAGGTTGTTCTCATACCTCACCACCTCTACAGAATTCTACCTTTTCTTAAACATGTTTTTCCCAAGATGCCACCAACTTGGCTGAAGGGCTCAGCTGTGCCCTACAGTGACTCTGTTGGAGCTGGTTAAAATTGACTGTGTCCAATATGGGGTAGCTTCAGACTCCTCTCAAAGAGGTAGCCCTTTCAATCCTAGGCTACCAACACCTGGACACCTAACTCAATACAACTACAAGCCTTACAAGACCGTAAAAGAAGTCCTGAACTCCTTGGTGTCAGGCCTTGACCATGCTAATGCCTATGACACCTTGTTTATAAACTTCCTTTCTCTGTTATTCAAACACCCTTATTGTTATTGCACCTGTAACTGTGACTGAAAGAATGGAAATTCATAAATTGCAACTACATGTATTGCTGTTTATCCTTACAATCTTTTGTTTATAATGTCTTGGTTCTCAGCCCATAACAAATAATCTCGATCAATCTGAATTAATTAAGTAAAATTTAATGAAATGTTGATTCTAACGCTTTAGTAAAATCCTATAAAACTAACTTTTCATCTTCACACTCTCAATAATTTTGCCCATAATCTTTTGCTATTAGAAAAGCACCTCCTTTGTATTTCAAGGATGCTTATTGCTCTAGATTTTATTTATTTTATTTTGACCTTCCACAGTTTTAGCAGGTTTCATTTTAAGAAACAGCAATTCCAAAATGAGAATTTTTGTGACAATAGTACTAGAAACCATGGAGACCAAAAGCAGGTACTTGAGAAGACTGGTTATCACAGACAAGAGAGAATGCATACATGGAAAGAAAAATAATCAACATTGAAAGGAAGAAGAAAATTGCTGAACACTTCCTTGATTGAACTAAAGAATAGGCCATCAGTGACTTTACTCAATGAAATGGATGAGGATTAAATTCTGGAAACAATGAAGAAAAATGTTGAAGGAAAAGGCTAGATTATTCATATTTTGCATACAACTAATTTCCCAGTATAATGCAATTCCATCTGAAGGCAAATAATTTAATATAAAATAATATAAATAGTGCATTTTTACATTTTGAGTATGCCTAATGACTGTTAAAGAAAAGCAGGTGACAGAAATCCATGAGGTTGTATTTGATAATGTTTAATAACCTACATCAGGCCTGGGGGTTGTAATGTAATTTGGTTACATGTTCTTATATGACTTGAAAGACATGAACAACGGTGACCAATAATAGAAAAACTTGTTTTGAGAACAGTACAGCTACTAGGCATTCTTCAGACCTCTCGGAGGACCTAATCTGGGAAAATATATAATGGGTGTTCAAGTAGTGATTTCAGAGACAGATTTAAGGACTACAACACACAGGAGACACTTTACCTTTAATGAACACACACATCATTAACAACTTGTCATGTAACAGATGTAGAGCACACAACAACTACTTAGAGACACTATTCCAAGGAGAACAAGCCTCAGTGTTTTTTGTCCTTTTGACACAGAGCTGTAATTAGATAGCTTACGTTCATTTTATCTGACAAATTCTGCATTATGATTATATATGTTCTAGGAATAGTAATCAAACTTCTGCTAAGTATCATTCTGTATCATTTAGTGTTTTACATGTAAAAATTAGGAAAACAGTCTAACTTCTTATAAATGAAAAAAAAGTTGAGGTGACCAGCAGTTTATTTTTAAGCAACTAAATGTTATTAATATTTCAAATAGTAAGGGTAATGGCAACAATCCTCACATAAAATATTTAAATTTCTTTGCATCTATGCAACACAGGTCCCTTAAAAAGCTAGAATAATGTCCTCATAACCTGATGCACCAACTTTCCTGTTCTTTGCCATAGGACAGCATACCTGTGAAGGAACCTCTGAACCACAATTAAAGGATTTGGGTTAGTGAAGGAATATTGCACTGAGCAAATTTAGGAGTCACATAAGTACTTCAGGATTCAGAATTCACGTGTTGCTGGAAAAAAAAAAAAAAAAAAAAAAGAAAAATGGGCTACATGGTTAAGATTTTATATGTTTATAGAATGCACCAAGTTTAAAACTATATAGAATTCAGCTATATTATGTTTAGAACATTTCCTGCCTCTTTCATGTGTCACACATTGAGATTCTTTTACTTGTAACTGTAACTAGGTTACGGATCATCCAGACAGAACCTTCATGTCTAGGTCCTAATTATTCTTTATTACAGTTCATATTATTTCTAATACATATGAGCAGTTTTCAGGAGTTATAAACACTTTCATTACAGTACCATTACCATTTCATATACCCACTGGCCTTTTATAACTGAATAAGAAAGAAAACCACCAAAAATTATAATAAATTTCTTGACAGTTGTCTTTTTAAATAAAAGATTGCAGAAAAATTTATTGCAATCCTATTATAACTTAGAAATTTTTTTTGTGTTAGTGGAAATACAGCTCAGATATGCTTACTCAACCTGAATAGAGCCTCTGGCATCTAAATTCTACTGTTTAAGGACAAAATTGGTTTAAGTCCATGAAAACCAGTAAGAAGTAAGACTTTACAGGCTCTTTACACAAGGTACAGTAATTTGATTTTCAAATAGGTTTGCACTTTGTCTCATTATCCTTCCATCACTATGAAATTTACAGGACTTGACAAAGTTGCCTTGTATACAAAAAGCATGAAATCTATAGGACATACATAACACCATTAATAAAATGTATTGTATTAAACTAATATTTAGGCAGTCAGATGAGGACTTTACTGTCTTCCTTACCTAACTACAGTTCATCCCTTGTCTTTGCGTCATAGTTAAAATTTTCATTTCATTCATCACAAACTCAGTATTCAACAGCATTTAATAGATTTTACTTTAAGAGAAACACTTCTGGCAAAGATGGACAGAATCTTCAAATCAAAGAGACAACAATGACCATTGTTATCGTGTCACAGTGACAAAGTAGCCTAAAAGTGCATGAAAAGGTAATCCAGTAGTTTCCAAGCTGTTCTATTTCTGGAATCATAGTCTTCTTTCCATTGGCAAAATCTATATTCACAATTAGGTGGTAGCTGAGGGACGTGTATTCTTTTCTTTGAGTAACTACTTGCACATATTATGGAAAAAAAATATATTTTAGGCATCCAAAGAAAATTGAACACTGTAACACAAACTCTTCTTACACTAACAATTAATGCCTATTTTTTTAAAAAGCCATCATAGAGTCATTCTTACTCTTTCATTTCATAAAATAAATTATCTCAATATCAGGAGTTTTTCACTTTGCAGTGGCCTTCAACTATTTTCATCAGTCCTGTGGTACTTCTCTGAATCCCCTCCTATTTATCCTTCTGGAATTTTTTGAGAGGACATTTGATAATTGTCTTACATAATAAGAAGAAAGTCCAGTGGTATTTTAACAGTGGTAGCCTGAGGTTTCTACTTCATGTCATGAAGAATTAAGTTGCCTAGATTGCAGAACACTACTTCAGGTTTTCAAATTATTCCTGAATTTTATAGGTAGTTAAGGAATTTGTCATCCCATTTATAGAGATCTTTAATGATCTGGTATTTGTAACTTTATCTGCATATTTGTTGAGCAACATATTTTTGTAGATGTTATTCTTTCCCAAGTTTATTCATATGAACACTGATTATCATTCTTTTCTTTTTCCAAATTGTCCCTAACTCAATAAAATAAAGAATTAGGGTATTTTTTCAATAAAAAGCACCATTGCCCTTAGTATTTTGCTGGAATAATCCTTCCTAAAAGCAGCATAAATGTTGATTTTTAACATTCCATTCATGTGAATCATCCTCTCAGGTTTATGTTATACCAACCAGGTTGTGTTTATGCTCATAAATAAGCAATTCCAATTCTGCTTGTTAATAAACAAGATCCTATCATTGGTGTATCAGCAATTAAAGATTAAAGAATTTCTTCTCTCTTCATCCTTTGGTGTCTTGATTAATTTTGTTCTTTGCATTAAATTTCTGTGATGAAAGTTCATATGATATTTCTTTTCACCCTTCTCTTTTATTTAATGTCATCCTCACTACTGCAGTATACTTTGGTATTTCTCTCGGTGTTTTCTAAAGAACATCAGAGGGTTTTAAGGACTTCCTAATACCTATATTGAAATTAATGCTCAGAACTTATTGTCTTGTTATTAACACAGCAGTGCCTTAATAGAAATCCATAGTTTGTTGGCAGTGTAGTATGCCATGTTCCTTTGTTTGCTTTTGAAGGAAGAAATATAGTTCAGAATGTTGCTATTATGCCACATTTCCTCTCTTATTTATCAGAATAAGTTCTGGTACTACTTTATAGTTCTGGTTCTACTTTATAGTGGCAAGCAATCCACTTGAAGTTGTGTTGGTATATTAACTTTTAACTGGGGTACTACTGGACAATTCTAGCACAGACATTGGATGTGACAATTGGATGTCACTTCATATCAGTAAAATTCATGTTCAAATTGTTATTATAGTAAAGCAAAATAAAACGTGGCATGATTTCCTTCCACCAAGCTGTTGGGCTAAAAGATTGCACAATTCACAAATAGTTTTCTTCACCAGCAATCATTATTAAGTGTGTAATATCTTAATATCTTTTTATAAATAATGCTAGTTGTGACTTTAGTGTTTAAAGGAACAAAAACATAGTTCTGCTTAAATAATTATGTGATTCTGACAGCAACTTTTTTAACACCATGAAAATCACAAAATAGAAAATTTCCTAAGACATCTAAGCAAAGCTGAACAAATACAAACTGGTCATTTTATTTTTCTGTAGGCAAACTCGATGGCTTAGTCATGTGAGCTGGGTTTACAACACATTTCTTGGGAATATACAAGGATCTTAAAGAATGAACCTCAGTTAAGCGGAAATCCATTTAAAATATTCTCTGGTCTTCTGTTTTATTAAAAGAGAAGAAAACATCAGCAATTCTGAATTATCAGGTAGCACGCTCCACTGATGACTAGTTGCCTTCAAGTGAAATAGGGTGAAAATCAGCTCTAGAAAGCAGAATTTGAGTACATAAATGTGTCTACATGTGAACTAAGTGTCTAAGTTCCTAGTATCACTCATGGAGAGCTACTCAACACAGAGAGTGGACCACAGAAAAATAGTCAATTGACCAATATATGTCACTTTACAACTTGAAGACTTGTTTTCCAATGTCTGTACTGATCAGTTTCCATCATGGGAGATAACACACAGCTTATAGTCAGAGCATTCTTAAATACAGCCTGGAACAGAGTCATTGTTTCAGCTGCTGACACATAGATATTTAGTACCACTGAGACCACCAGAGTATGTGAGGCTGTTGCGGTTTGGGGTCAGGGCAGCCCCCAGACCGATAACAGACCGCTCTCTATTAACCCCACTCCCTCCCCAAAGG
>JAOEGS010009336.1:0-15164 GCA_025447755.1 Corythornis vintsioides | reverse complement strand
GGAGTTTGTTTGGGTTTTTTTCCTGTTTTTTTGTCTGTTTTTGTTCTTTTTTCCACTAAGATACTTCAGAATTGCTCCTTTCTAGATAACCTCTGAACACAGCAAATGCTTGCTGAAGTCATACTACATTTGCTTTTGTATCACCAAAAGCAAATAGCTGTCTTTAGTGTGCAAATTTAATGAGTCCAGATAATGAGTCTCCAATTCATGAGAGAAGGTATAGGGAAAAGTAACAATGAATTCAGCTATGTTACCTCAGGAAATAATTTGTCTTATTGTGCCTTTGAATTTGTCTCTGATACATTTGTCTCTGATACATTAACTGATATTTTAGTTTAGTTCTAAAATCTCAAACAGATTTTTGAAAAGTTTAGAAAAAGTTCAAGACCTAGTGGTCTTATGTTGCAAGCACCAGAAAAGACTTCAAAAATCACCATGTGTACTAGTTAGCAATCATTAGAGTGACATATATAATTTCACTTGCCCAGGGATGATTTTATCATTTCCTATGAGGTTCAAGTATCTTGAATTCTTACAGGCCATTCAGCATTTTTCAAGAATCAGATGGAGAGAGACATAAACAATACAACAACCACAGGAACCATTCATCTAAACAATTAAATTAAATGGCAAATTTAAAATATTGTAGCCATAGCTGTGTAAGTTATGCATATATACACACATGTGGGTATACATACATACGTGCATTTACCCATGCGTGGATGTGCACACATAAATGTAAATAAAAATCTCCAGATAGTTTGGAAATGGATTAACCACAACCAAGAAGTATTACACTTCACATAGGTCTTTATATTGGTCTGCTTCAGCTTACTCTGCTGCTACTATTATAGCAAAATGATCCAAAAAAATCTTTAAGAGAATCAGATCTTTATGATGCAGGACTGTTTCAGGAATATTTCTAAGTGGTGGACATATCATTTACATATAAAAAAAAATCTCATATACTGATCCTTCAGTGTGATTACTATTGAAAAATGTAGACTCTGTCTGAAGTAAAGTTTTAAGATTATGATTTACAGATACAGGGTATTAAGTGGAGATCAATTTCAAGTGTGTCTGTTCTTCACAGCATAGTGAGATATGTCCTTTGAATTTTATGTCCCTAATCATTTAATCTGTTTACCAAAAAAAGCTGAACTGAAATAATCTTTTTAATGTACATATATATCTATAATTTCAGACCCCCTAGAAAATATTTTCTCTAAAGTGTTTTTTTTTTCAGTCTTAAGAATAAAATAAAAAGTATTTAACAATCTCACTTTTTGTTTTCCTTCATTATTGTTTCACAAACTGCTAATTGGAAAAGATATTTTGTACAAATTATTATTTCTTATGTCTGCATTAACACTTGAAAGGTTACAGAAATAGGGAAAGAGCTTTAATTAAAGAATGAATTATTGAATACTCCATTTTAATTTATGTATTCCTTTGCTGTTATTCTATGTGTTTATATATATTTTATATGATTCTGTTATCAAGATCACATGTACACAAAAAGCGAGACTTCAACTACTGAGACTAAAGAAGGAAGGGCTGCTGTATGATCACATTCAGCCATTTAAGTTCAAGAATCATGTGAAGTGTGGTTTCCATGACAACAAGTCTCTAATTGCTAACATAAAATAAAGTAAAAATCAACCTTGACGAAATTTGGCAGTGACATGGAAGCTGAAAAACCTTCAAAATAATTATATGACAATTTTCCTGTATGATGAAGAAGTACAAACAACCCCATCTTCTGAGACAGGATGAAAGCACTTAAAGTTCCAGGTTTATTTCGGATTTGGCAAAGCAGGCTGTATATAGTAGTCATTGTGCATTACACTTGATAGTCGACACCTACATTCAGCAACAGATAGGAGAGATGCTTGTGATGAGGTGATGAAGGATTTTTTTCATCTTTGGACAGCAGATCAACAAAATAAAATGCTGTGGGGAATGGATGAACTAAATAAAATACACAAATCACAGGATTTTAGCATAAATTCACAGGGTAAGAAGAAAAACAAATTAAAGGAGAGCAGAGGGGAAGAAAGGAGCTAAACTCATACATGCCTCCCATGCTAACTTATTAGTAAGGGTTTCAGACACCTCTAGCTTGCAGACAAAAAGAGTCTTTTGAGACTAGGGGAAACTATTTGGGAAGCACAATAGCACCATTCAAAATTTACCAATTTATGAACTGCTGCATATCATTTGTAAAAATTGCTTCAGCCTGAGTTACCTTTCACCAGCTCTGTAAGTCGACTCACTGGGTCACTAGGAGTGAACAAGAACATTTTGATAAATTCAGTTTCCATGACAATGAATTAGCCATGGAAAAGGGGGAGGTGTTGAAAGATCTGTGTTCTGTAGAATACTCTTCAAATGTTTGCCTGTTTTCATTTTTAGCCATTTAGTTCTCATGGCTCTGTTCCAGAACTCTTTAATTCACGAGTAGCTGTTTTTCCTCCACAGATTAGAGGAGTAATTCATCAGTGAATGTTTCACTCAGTGGCCCCATCTAATGTAAGAGAACATAGAAATGATTTTTTCCAATTATGCTTTTTTGTTCATTTAGAAAGAATGCAGCAGGCTCTTTTTTTTTTTTTTTTTTCCCTGTTGTTCCACTATAACCTGGATATAGAATGTTTAATCTTTCTTATTTATTTGCCACTACTGTTCTTATGAGTACAATTGTAACCCACAAGACATTGGGAGTTCATTTTAAACACTCATGAGCCCCTCAAAACAAAACAAAACAATGATTCAGTGTTTGCTTCAAAAGGTACAAGCCAATAAAAAAAAGTCATATTCCAAAGACTGCTATAGCCTGCATCAGTGGGAACTGCTGAGAAAAAAGAACTTAGAAAACAACTGGTATTTATTTTTGGTAAAAGTGCTTAACATCATTTTTTATTTGTCTCTCTTATTAACAGCTAAGCCAGAGGGACATTTATTAGTGTCAGAACGAAAATCTACTCAAATTCATGGATCTCTTTCTGCTGTTTTCAATGGATAACTTGGCAAAGTCCTTATACTAATGAGATTAAGAATGAAGGTGTTTAATCATCCACAGGACATACTTAAAATTCAAAATAAAAGTCAGAAGGAGATAAAGAAAGCTGTTTCCACTGACTGTTGGGGCAGACAGCTTTCCATCCAGAGACAATTGAGACAAATTTGGCTCATTCAGAAAGTAAACCTTTTCTTAGTACCTCCAGCAATATGCTCCCTATTGCCATAAACAAAAATTGAAACAGCTGAACACTTTGCTTCCACTGTTTGTCCGCCGAACAGCGTCATTTCATGTGCTGTACAAGAAATGGAAGGGTTTTTTGAGAAGTTGTTAGTGGCTGTGCCAGCCCAGCATGGGCTGAAGTGTCTGAATGATTTGCAAATGAAAGAAAATGTTACTAGCAGAAAAAAAAAAAAAAATAAAAAGAAAAAAAAAAGGAAAGGGGAAGAGGGAAGAAATAAAGGAACAAGGGGAGAGTGATACAGGAAGAAGAGAGAGAGACTGGGAGTTAGAAGGGGAGGAGGGGAGAGTAAAAGAGAGAGGAAGTAGGAGGAGATCGGAGAGGGGAGGCTACAGGGGAGGAGAAGAATGAGAAAGGGATGATAAAGGGGAAGAGGAGGGTGGAGAGAGACAGAAAGGGGAAGGAGCTACCAATTTGGTATGTACCCCTGCAAAACTGTTTTATGTGTATTTCTGTAAGACTAGTTTCTCTTAGCTAGTGTATACATATAGATATATGTAGATATATAGATACATTGCATACCTATTTTGGCTTCTATCTCTCTCCATCAGTAATTCACATTCACAGGAATACTCACAAATAAGTACATGTTTTCATTCAATCTTAGACAGAAAGAGGAAAGATTATTTAAAACTGTGTTGTATGTGAGGCATCTATCCTATCCTAAAAAGCTTCTAACTGAAAACATATGCCAGCTGTCCATAATGCTACTGCCCCTAATACTAGCCTATTGTGAAAATACTTCAGGGTTGGAAATCAAAGTAACTGTTTTAGTCAATGAGACTTAGTCATGCTGAAGCAGCCCCTCGCAAAAAAAAGAAAAATAAGAGGAAGATGAATCCTGGTTGATTGAAATTCAGTAAATCAGTAGCCTTGAGTCTCTCAGTCTTGATTTAAAATAGCAGGGGCAGTTGCCATCAGGCACTTCAGTGCATGTGGACAAGAATAAGCCTAATGACTTCTTTTGCTCATCTGCCATGTGGAATTATTTCAACATTCTTATCTAGGATATGAATGAGGTGTGCTAATAGCTCCATACTTCCACTCCTGGAACCAAGGAACGAATGTGTGCACTTAGGTCCCATTGATATTAGTGGTGTGAGATCGTTTAGCCTGCTGCTTTCACTGAAACACTGTGCAATGCCCACTGTGAGAGATAGATGTCAGAAACTTCTTCACTATATCCATGACCTTCAGCTGGCACAAGACACTGCTTCAAGTCTTATCTTGTTAACATTTTCACAGGTGAGACACGGATAAACAATGGTTTTCTGAGACCTGTAGGTTGTTCATAGGTGTCACAAAACACACACTAGAGCTCGGGTGCAGATCATTAAAAGAGAAGAAAGAATGGGAGGAATAATGACACATCAAACCACCTCAAGTCAAGTTTGATAGTCCTGTGATACTAGTTAGCACCATGCACGGGGAGTTTTACCTTCTATTCTTTGAAACGTGAACCAGGAGGATGGCAGTGGAACTTATTTCTAGATGCTTATGGTTAAATTTTGAGCTCTATTTAAATTAAGGAGGAACATTAATACATTCTTCTCATTCTTTTTTTTTTTCTTTCTTTTTTATTTGTTTGTTTCTTTGGTTGGTTGGTTGGTTGGTTGGTTGGTTTCTAATAAAGGTTTAAATGATCTAGTCAAGCACTGTGAACTTTAAGTAATAGTTTCATGCTACAGTAATGGCACTATTATTTGCATTCATTTCCCATACTGACAGAGCAATTTAGGCATACTCCAGACTATGACAAGTGACTGGTGATTTTCAGCTGTGCTTTCCACACTACACACAGGCAAACTACAGAGTGGAATATATATGCATCTCTGTGCCTGTGTGTGTCTGTGTAGACTGCAGTTTTTAACTGCTTTTACTTCTGTTGTATATGGTGAAATTCATAAAAATGTTTACTATCCTTGGAATATATGTGTTTTCCCATGCTAAGTTTGATCAAAAAAAAAAAGAAATACTTGAGAAATATGACAGAATTTCAGAAGTGTTCATTATTTCATTTAAGGCAGTGTTATTTCAGCATTTATCCTTTGTGCAAAATGTGCAAAATTTGTCTGGGTTTCCCCACATGGTTTGTGAATCCATCCCTGCATAAGGCAGAACTTGGCTCCAGCATGTGTTATTCTGATGCTTCATCTTGCCTTGGCAAGAACAATTACCATGATGTGTTAACTTTGGGTTAATTTCAGTTAAGGAATAAATCCTGCAAATCAAAAGTTGCCAGCTTGTTTCTGCTGAACTAGCTACGGATTCATGTTAACACTTGAGTATTACCACTGACTTGAAGCTGACCTAGAAACGAAATCATAGGCATAATTTATAATCACAGAAGAGAGGCCAAAGTAACTCTTTGAAATGACTAATCTATATATTTAGTAAGAAATTAATTTTCTTTTTTTTTTTTTATCCATGAATTTTAAATACAGACTTCTTTTCTTTAAAAATATGTATTTGCAGGCAATGTAATATTAAGAATATCTCCATGCTTCAGAAAATGAATTGTCATTATTCATCTGTGCTTTTCCAGTCATGTTATGGAAATAAATTAGGAAATGTTAATATTCTTTCCACTTCTCTTTCATGTCTGTTACAAACAACTATATTTACTGTTTTGCACAGTTGAGGGGTGAGGTTTTATATTTAATTTTGTGGCTGCTGTTGTTTTGGGGTTTTGTGTGGGTTTTTTTCTTATCTTTTTTTTTCTTTTTTTTCTTTTTTAATTGAGAATTAAGGGAAGACCCTGAGAAATACAAATGAAACCTCTACTAGATCTGCCTTTACAGGTGCCCCATCAGTGTTAAAAATTGGTGAAACCTGACTTCAATAAATGGTATTAGGTTCTCAATAATGCCAAAGTCAATAGCTGCTCTTGAGAGAGTGGTACAGTTCAAGCATAGGGGCAGGATGATGCTAGTTCTGAACATGGGATCAAAGAGATAAAAGGGGAGTGACAGCACCTCATACACTTTATATTCTGCCACCCTAAGGATCTTTACAAGGGTTTGATTCTCTATGGCATTTTGTCAGTGATCTTTTTTAATGTATCTTTTGCATAAATGTTTATTTCAGGAACCTCCTCCAAGTAAATTGACATCTGAATGAATTAAGAGAGTGTGTGTCTAATGTATGAAATACTGGCATGCTTACTACTAATGTTTTCTAAGCCATGTGCTGGAATAAAGATCTCAGTGTACTATTGACTGGATATTTTTGTGTCATCAAGCATTAGAGGTGAATTCTTTTGATTCAAGTGTAACAAAAGATGATAGGTGCATTCCTAATCTTGGTGAATTCAGTGGCAAAACTAACACAGTAAAATAGACACTGATCTAACTAGTGCAGGTTTTGTTCAGACTTATTAAGCATCTGCAGTGATGTGTTACAAATACTCTTTTGAATGAGCAGGTGACTCGTAACTTTTTGTCCATTATGTACAGATTTTTTTTTTTCCTAAACCTCAGCATATTTGCTGCTACTCTGCTGGAATCTGGCTACTTTTTTTGTGACATAAATAAAAGATGAGCTGTCTTTAAAAAGCTCTTGCATACGGTAACAAAAAATATATCAGAAATTGCGCTTTTCATTGCTTCCAATCTTGTGTAGATGGCTAGGAAACTAAATAACAGTACACAACTCAACATAAATAGTTGAGAAGCCTAAAAAATATGAAAAATGCTGATGTTCAACTGCTGACTATTTTCTGTGCTTCAGAAAGGAACTGGGGCTTAAAAAAAAATCACAGAATAAGCAATATTCTGATGCCAGATTGTACGCTTCACAGACATGTACAACTTCTATATATGTAAGCACAAGTCCATCCTACCTATTTGGTAATGAGCAAATGATCTCTGGAAATAAATCTGAACTTGAAGAGAACTCCATATTCTGTTCAAATCTTTACATCACAATGTGAAACAATATGAAGCATTAAATAAGAAATTGGTAGTGTAGAAGTCTTATTTAAGTGCCTAAAATCAAAAAGAATGAAACCTGGACCACTTTGGTTCCCTGAATACTTCATTATTCACTCCAACTATATTTACAGGAGAAACTAAGTCTGGCAAAAACCTAAATTAAAGGTCTGCAGACAACTCTTCCTCAGTTCAAGCAAAATCCATAGACACTAAATTACAGACCATTCAGGAAATACTCTCACTTCCAGGGCATACTTTTTATCCTCCCAGAATATGTAAATTAAATAGTAGAAGTAAAGGTAATGTAAAATTACATATCTCCACAAGTTTTTATTTACATTTATCAAGTCGCTGAAGTCACTTTAGATAAAAGACACATTTGATTAAAAAAAAGTATAAAATGCACTTCTTTTCCTGACAAGATATGCATATAATAATATATAATAAGACCTTGATTTACAATCTGTAGCTGGCAGCCCCATGAGTGGAAAAAGGGATAAAGCTGACAGTCTCCAGGACAATAAAAGACTGTTAAATATCAGAACTCAGTCCTTTAGGTTTCCAAACACAAAAATGTAGTGCATGTGGACCTTTTTCATCATGAAATGTAAGAAAAAGACACTGACTCAATAATAAAAGAAAGAGCCTCTTTTTATTTCAATAAAATCACAATCCATCGAAAAATAACAGGTGAGAACAATGTAAGATATAATTGGGAAATACCACTACTCATATGAAAATGGTATTTGAGTCAGGCTGAACTAAAAAAGATATTTTCATTGCAGATTACTAGAAATTTTTCGAACAAGTTGGTGAAAGAATGGAAGTTGATGAAATTAATTGATGGATAGTTCTGGATGTCCTAAGCCTAAGCAATAATGAACAGGAAAGTAGTTATATAAAGACAAATGTAACAATATCTTGAATTTACTTTTTATGTTTACCATTACATCTAAGCTGTTGAGCCTTTCCTCAGTTGCTGTGTATATCATTTCTATTACAAGTTTGTCTGCACAGAGTTCTCATTCAGCTCTGAAGGAATAAAGTTTTATTATTGCATTTTTAAAATTATTATTATTAAAGATTAAATGTACTTATTATGGTCAATTCTAGGAAAGTCCTATTTCTTATGGAGAGATAGTGTGCTATTGTATCTCAATTAGATGTTGCACTTAAAGAGTTGTGGTCGATGGCTCCACGTCCACATGGAGGACAGTGACAAATAGTGTTCCTCAGGGCTCTGTTCTGGGCCCAGTGCTGTTCAACATCTTTGTCAGTGACGTGGACAATGGCATTGAGTGCACCCTCAGTAAGTTTGCCAATGACACCAAGCTGTGTGGTGCCATGGACTCACCTGAGGGAAGAGACACCATCCAGAGGGACCTTGATAGGCTTGAGAAATGGGCCAGTGCAAACTGCATGAGCTTCAACAAGTCAAAATGCACCTGGGGGGGGGCCAGTCCTAGGCACAACTACAGACTGGGCACAGAGTGGGTTGAGAGTAGCCCTGAAGTAAAGGATTTAGGGGTGTTGATAGATGAGAAGGTCAACATGAACCGGCAGTGTACTCATACAACCCAGAAGGCCAACCGCATCCTAGGATGTATGAAGAGAAGAGTAGCCAGCAGGTCAAGAGAGATGATTCTCCCCCTTTACTCTGCTCTTGTGAGACCCCACCTTGAATACTGCGTCCCGTTCCGGTGTTCCCACCATAAGAGGGACATAGATCTGTTGGAGTGCATTCAGAGGAGGGTCACAAGGATGATCCAGGGGCTGGAGCACCTTTGCTACGAGGACAGGCTGTGGGAGCTGGGATTGTTCAGTCTTGAAAAGCGAAGACTTTGGGGGGACCTAATAGCTGCCTTCCAATACTTGAAGGGAATCTACAGGAAGGCTGGGGAGGGACTTTTTTTACAAGAGCTTTGACTGATAGGACAAGGGGAAATGGGTTTAATTTGAAGAATAGATTTAGATTAGTTTTAGTAAGAAATTATTCAGTACAAGGGTGGCAAGACTTCAGAATAAATTGTTCAGAGACATTGTGGCTGCCCCCTCCCTTAAGGTGTTCAAGGCCAGGTTGGACAGAGCCTTGAGTAACGTGCTCTACTTGAGAGGTGTCCCTGCCCAGGACAAGGAGATTGGATTAGATGATCTCTAAGGTCCCTTCCAACCTAAACCATTCTATGATTCTATGATTCTGTGAATAGTATCCTCTCTGGAAATGTTTACATTCACAAAGGCAATTTACAAAGGCTAATTCAGGTATGTGGAGGATTTTCTGGCCCATAACGGACATGTGAGCAATCCTGCCTTTGAGGGCCTTTACTAGCAGGGCATCAGGCCTCAAGGTCACCTTGACATGAGGAAACAGGGACTGCAGCTGAGGTAAACCATCACCTGCAGAATGAAACTGTTGCAAGAGCACCATGTGGTAACCAATCGGAACTTTGCTCTGCCCCATGAGCAGTTTAGCTGGACTAATTAGAAATTGTTGATTGTTACATGTATGTTTGTTAAAGATATATATGTTGGTTAAGAGTCTTAGTAAAGTTGGCATTTACCTGATCATATTGATCTCTGTGTGATTTGTCCGAGCTCCTGCAAGACAGGTATTGTAATGTAACTGTAAAATCCTTCTCTGAGAAGCAAGTGTTCTCAATCAAAGCTAATTGGGAGAAGTTGTCACATATCTTGCCTCTTTCCATAAAGCTGAAAGGTGTGTGTAACACATTGAGTGCACTTGGTTTTCACTGGATCCCCAAGTTCATATTGTGTTGTCGAGGTGATGTGGTTAGGGCTTTGAACCCTGCATACTACACAGGTTATGGTCACTGTTAGAGTTTTCATACTAAGCTTAAAGTACACTTTCTTTGCAGAACTTTGCTTCCTTTCAGATATGCTGTTTTGCAATAGGATTTTAAGGTTTTATATCTTAAATTTGCATGTCTTTCCTATCCAAGGAGATAATTCCAGTATAGCTTAGGAAGGATACTAGATCATTTATATTGTCTCAATCCAGATTTAATATTCTTCAGTGACTTTCTCCTTTTTCTGACTCAATAGAACCAACAGCTTCATGGTATATTTACATTAAATGCAAATGGAGGGTGGGGAGGAGGGAACTTAAAATAATTTTCCATGTCCCTTGGGGACATGTGGTTATTACTGCTCTGCAACAACCCCTGCTGGAAAAGGACACACGTCAGAACCACAGGTCTGGCCACAGCTATGCCTGTCAAACCTGATGCTTAATCACTGGCTAGTTGTATTCCAACACAGTCATTGATGACCTCTGGGTTCACTGAAACCTGGAACTGGTTCTCCTGACATCTGCAGAAGGAAACTCTTAATTCTTATCACAACGAGCACTGAATGCCAGAAGAATAAATAACACTATGAGCCTTTTGTGACATATTTGTAGCCGCAAACAATAAGGAAACTGAAAAATATTAGTGTAAGAGAAGCAAAGTCATACAGTGTAAGACAAAGCACCTAAGAAAAGCTTTACTTAAAGTACATGTCATGACATAGTGTCCAAAGAACATTTTTCACCAAGTGAAAGCACATTAAATTATGCTAGTACTGCATTCTCTTCCATGTGGTTGCTGACAGATGTTTGGAAAAGAAAATATTCCTTTCTGTTTCACCTTAAAAGTCGTATATTTAATATTTATAATGCTAAACAATAAAACAGTAACATAATATGGGTAGTTCTACGATAGAAACAAAATATTTTTGCTTTTTTTACTCAAACTGCACAGAATAATATTACAAATTCTTTCTCCTGCCAATATTAATATCAATAAGAACAACAGCAATGAGAATATTATCATATTTGAAATACATAACTAGACTGGAAAAAAAGCCAGTGATTACAATTTGTTTTGCCATACATCCATGAAAATTCCCTACAATGGAAATAAAATACTGCAGGCAAATTGGGGTGGTTATTATTTTCTAGTATTTATCACCACATTTAAACCATTCTTCCCAAACATCTCTGTAAAATGTGTACATTTCTAATAGGGGTAATATCCCCTCAGGACTAGGCTGAGGGAAAAATAGTAGGAATAATTTACATGAAAGTGGTTCACATAATGGGGAACACTGAAGGATGTGGGTGTGGGGAAGGGAAGAGATGGAACAATGGAAGACAGGAAACAGGACTCGGGAAACAAACTGATTTAAAGACTTGGAATGACTGGTTATATTTGCAACAGGAAAACTATCTTAAAGAGGAAGAGTGATTAAGTTTTAAACAATGATAGACACCAAAATGCAAGTAACCTCAACAGGAACAGTACCCTGCAATGGAAGATGAGTGCTTCTAGGTTACCTTAATGAGGAATTTCATGTCTTGGAGTTGCTGGAGAAGCAAATGGTATTTTTCTCTCCTTTCAACAGGAAAACTTTTCAACTTTTTTGAAACAGTTCAAGTAAACATTAAGACTTTTATACATTTTAAGATAAAATCAGAGGGATATTTCTCTAGTATGTGATACACAGACAACACAGGCTAGAGTAATATGCACACTGAGCAACATAAACATAAAAAAACAGTAGTGAATTCAGAAAAATAGGACTACAGAGCATGTGGGTTTTGTCAAATTACAGATAAATTTCACTACAGAATATTTTCTTTTTCAGTTATTTAAATCCAAATTTCACATGATAAATACCTTCATTATTTTGTCAACATTCACATCTTTATATTGAGGGAATTACTTTTCAGACTGCTTAAATACAAGGAGGAAACTAAGAACAAAGTTTCCTTAAATAATCTGTCTTAAAACAAAACAGGGTGGAAGAATTGCATCAAAATGTTTTTACTCATTTATTTAGTAGCAAATATTTGATAAAGAGTTAACTAAGTATACCACTGAGAAGTTATACCATTAACAGTCCATTTTTGGATGCAAGTACTAGTAGATTTTGGGAAATTGTGCCCTAGATGTTAGGCAAGAAGTGAGAGGAAGAAACATGAAAGGAGATAGATTGAGAGGGTAAAGAGCTATTAAAGATGAACACTGAGTCTGTAAATATAAAAGGTTAAGTTTACATCTAATGAAAGTTGATGGCATAGTCAGGGAATAAACTAAAGATTTTCACACCTGCATAAAATTTTGCAGTTAAAGCATTTTCACTGATTATCTTCACAAAGTCCATATTTTAGTGAGGAATGAAAATGTATAGGTTTTTTTTCCCTTCTTTCAAACAACATTATTCAATAAACAAATGTGTTTAACTAGCCAATATAAACAAAATCTATCCCCTTTAATAGTTAACCTGGATGTTTGAAGTATATCAGTATTTTTAATTAAAGGACATATAATTTGTTATGATACTTTGAATAGAAATCAATATACCATAAAAATATTTTTGCTTAAATTATAGTGGAAACTTCACACTGAAAAGCCATTTCTGAGTGAAACAGGGAACTTTGGCCTCATGCAGCCCTCATTCAAAAAGAAATAGGCTACAAATTAGATAGCTTAAGCAGTCCCTCCCTGTACCTGCCCTCCAGCTGCCAGCAGCTCACCCCACTGCTACCCAAGAAATATCACTGCCATAGAGTGACACTGGAAAAGTCACTAAAGTATTACCATGGCCAGCCAGCAGAGCTCTCTAGAATGTATTCATTGTTAATAAATTAGCAATACTTGGAGACTGCTTCTCACAATAGGAACCAACCAAAAAAAAAAAACAACCCAAACCCTAAAACAAAATAAAAATCCGAGGGTTGGACTAGATGATCTTCTAGGTCCCTTCCAACCCCTAATATCTATGAATCTATGAATCTATGAAAACACACACACACACCTCCAAACACAGCAATACACCAAATCCTAAAGTTTAGTTATACAAATGGGTATTTTTATCTTTGACTACCTCCTTGGATGCTCTTGTAAAATATATGTATTTGAAAAAATGTAGTGAGGGGGCAGCTTATTAAATTTTGTAAATCATAAGGCCTGTCTCCAAATGCAGAGCACTGTGGTTGATTTAGTTGTTGGCCTAGAAACTCTGCTGTTAGGACCATTAAGCAGGTCCAGAGTTTAAGTTGCAGAGTAAATTATATACAGGAGAAGCAGGCACAGCATCTTGCCTTGTGTTTCCTCCCTTTAAGCCCTGGACTGGCTTCATTGCAACATCCAGAGACTCAGACAGTATACACATGTTGTCGGGCTCCAGTTTAACCAGTGATGCACTACTTTCTGCAGCCTTGGTTAGTCCAAGTAACTGAAGGTTAACCATACTATTTTCTGAATCCAAGGATAATGATAAAAGGAATAAACTGAGTTGAGAGAAAGCTGGTGCAATGCCAGTGAGGGGCCCTGAGCCTATGCCCTGTTATAAGCCTTCCTTTCTACATTGTAAATTACTTAAAAATGCTATCTAAATCAGACTTGTGTGGTCCCCATCACCTTGATTTCTGTAAATGTTCTAGCTGTTCTTCCTTAACACTGGATCCAACTTAATGAATAAACCACACTGTCTGCACAGTTTGCAAAATGCTAAAACACAAGGTAATTACTGGAGACAGTGTAAGATGATGACAATGCAAACTTTAACTCAAGACAAAGGAAACATTACTTCTCTATTTCCTCTCAGGTGTTAAAGGTGAGCATGCAATTACCAGAATATAATTAACAAAGTTACATACTCTCTTTTGATGAATACCTAGCTACACGCACATCAGGTAGCAGCCTTGAACAACAGAATGTTAATTTAACTGAAGTGCGATATGGATTGTTTTGATTTATGGCTCTTAATGATCTGCTTTTTCCCTTTACTCTGTCTTATGGTGCAGCATGTTGAAGTGCACTATGATTAGGCACTGTCTGAGACTGTGGCCTTTCATGAAAAATGGAAGAAAATATGTCGCTCAAACAGGTTTGTTTTACATCTATTCAACGGCTCTCTTTGAGCTTAGTTTTCTATTATCTAGCAAGTCTTTTTTTTATAGCTGAACACAGAACTCATTGCATTCAGCATTGGACAGGCTGTCCTTTTGCATTTAGGTTAATAACTGAAATACTGTATGTTCCATGTTTTGACTGAAGTAGCATAACTAAATAATGAAAATCTTGGTACATGTTGAAAAATCTACATCACTGTATGCCAGTTGTCACCAGGGGGAACTATTAATTCATGCAGCCATTTCAAGGTTGGATTGATATGGACTGGTGCACCACATAAGTACACAAATGTTTAGAAAACTGAGGACTAGCAGCTGTGTAATGACTAACCAAAGGTTAATAACACAATGCCATATTACACAACTTGAACTAACACAGCAGTTATAAACAGGCAAAAAGTATGTTTTCTGGAATATTTTATAGATATAGAGCATCACATTTAAAATACATGACACTGATGCATTTAAAAAATTATTCTTGCTGAAATAAGTAAAATGTGATTTTTTGAAGAAAATCTTCTTACTGAAGACAAGTTCACAGTAGCTAGTGTAGAATGGCATAATCAAATGTACCCATCAGTGGCACAAAACAGCTTCCTGCCAAAATTCCCCCAATATTAAACATTGATGTTTTGATGTTTCTCTGGCATTATTCATATCTCTTTTTACAAGAAAGTTACTCCTGGACATGCAGAAAAGGGCCAGATATATCTTTGTCAGAACTTCTTGGAGTCATGGGGTTTGTTAAAAATTTGAGCTCTTTAGCAAGGATATTTGAAAGGAGAACATGACAACTGTTTTGAAAGCAGAAATCACAACTCAGTAATACTCTAGTAAACTGTCCTGGTTTGGGTGAAAACCAAGCAAATTCTGTTCAGTGATTTTACTTTCCAGCTCAGATTTCTAACTGGCTGCGCATTCTGGAGTTAGCAGCAAGTTTTGCAGACAGTGTCCTCTTCTAGCAGTGATAACACCTCATGTTTAGAGCTACTACCAGAGATGGAATGCAAACCAAGGCCATTGCTAGAATTTCTGTATTGCACTGAGGGG
>JAOEGS010009334.1:38843-52237 GCA_025447755.1 Corythornis vintsioides | reverse complement strand
TCAGTTGGAGCACAAGAGGTTTAGGGGAAACACAAGGAAAAACTTTTTCCCAGTGAGGGTGCCAGAGCCTGGCAGGGACTGCCCAGAGAGGTTGTGGAGTCTCCTGCTCTGGAGATACTCAAGACCCACCTGGATGTGCTCCTGGGTGACTTAGTCTAGGTGATCCTGCTCTGGCAGGGGAGTTGGACTAGATGATCTTCTAGGTCCCTTCTAATCCCTAACATTCTGTGATTCTGTGAACTTCATAAGGTTCCTGATAGTCCAGTCCAGCTGTCCAGGGCTTCCTGGAGGATGGCTCTCCCTTCTGGAGTGTCAACTTCCCCGCTCATTGTGATGTTTATGCAAACTTCATAGGAGTGCTCTTGATCCCAGTATCCAAATTACTTATGAAGGTGTTAAACAGCATTGGGCCAAATATTGATCCCTGGGGGACACCATGTGTGACTGGTTGCCAGTTTGAGAAAGAACTATTTGCTACCATGCTCTGGGTATGTTCTGTCCTCCAGTTCCCCACCCACTGCACAGACCCCTTGTCTGGGTTGTAACATGTCCATTTCTCTAGGAGGAATCTGTGGGGGAACATGTCAAAAGCCTTGGAGAAGCCCAGGTAGACAGTGTCCACCACTTGCCCTGCATCAGCTGAGCGAGTTACTTTGTCCTGGAAGGTGATCAGGTTTATCAGGCACAATTTGCCCCTGGTGAATCTGTGTTGGCTTTTCCCAATCACATGCTTCAGTTTACTTGTGATAGTCCCCAGGAGGATTTGCTCCATAACTTTTTCCAGGGATCGAAATGAGGCTATAGAGTCTAGTATGTCATATGAAACAGCATAAGAATGGGTTTCCTAAGTATCTTGTATTCACAGGGAAAGCATTAGTATTTCCACATGCTTCAGACATGTTGTCATTGTCACTTGTAACCCATTTTTTGGTTCTGTCACTGTAACTAACAATGGCTCAGTGTTACAGAGCAGGAGTAAAGCAGCACGCCCCTTGTCATTGCTATGCATGAGCAGTATCTACTCCTCTAATTGGAGAAGGTGGGCCCTCAAGAACTTTGTGCTCCTCACCTTGTTTGTGCTACTCGACCTGCATGGTATTGTCATTCTGCACTTGAGTTTCATGGATTTGTCAAGGGAAAAAATTATTGTCTGTTGTTGAGTAAAACGTTAAGTGAATGTTTGTTGAATTTAGTCCAAACTAATGAAAATGCTAATTAAAAGACAATATTCAGTAGGAAAGTAATAATATAAAAGGTATGTCCCAAGACTTAGACCTGATGACAGAGACTCCTGTGACATAGTGTAATGTTCTGCTGCAGCTACTGTTGTTGCTGAACTGAATAATAATGTTTATTAACATTATTAATAGGTGGTCCTTCTTGCTTGAGAAAATTCAAATGCTTTGTTGAATGTGCTACTTTAAAATGAGTTCTTTCATTATTTCTCATTTTACTTCCATTGTCTGAAATGATGAAAAGCTCTGTATCCCCAGGTGGGTTTTTTTGTATTCTCAGATTACTTTTTGGAAAAAGTATTGTGTAGTTTTATGTGCAAGCTCACTTAAAACTTTAAACTGTTAAGGAGATCATGTTCACAGTCAAGCTGAAATAGAATGAATAATAATTTGTATCTGAATCAAACTTATATTTTAGTTAACTATAAAAGTATGGTGAGCTACCACTATATTAAAATTAATCACATTAAAGTAGCATTAAAAGACTGTAAAATTTAAGAGGCCTGTACCACTGAACCTTAGGGTTTTGTGGGCTGACACAAAACCAGCCTTTTCATACTGAAATGCTAAATTCGCAGTTGACATCTTTCTGTCATTCAAAATGCTTTCATATTTTTGGTTCTGTTTATTTCAATGACTAGGTTAGTCAAAGCTGAGAGATTTCTTGGGAGCTGGAAAGACATAAAAACATTTGTTAAGCTGTGAGTAAAAGCAAGGTGTCAATAGTGTATTACTCCTGCAGTTTTAAAGAGCACCCGGGAAAAGAAGAATCTGTCTAGGACACTTGAGGATAATATTCCATGTTTTTAATAAATTGGTTAATTCAAAATTTAAAACTTAATTCAACTTTATTTTCAAAACATGTAGGTCACGTATTTTTATGTAGCAGTTGTTTTCCATTAGCAAAAGAGTAATATATTAATCAACTCTTAAGAAATAGAATTCAACATTCTCTAACAAAAAGGAAAAAAAAGAATCCTGAACTTAACACATGTTAAATTGTATAAATTTGTTATGTAGCCTTTTGGTCAGTAAAAAGTAACATAATGATTAATGTAAAGATTGGAATGGATATGGAATACTTATGGAATATTTTGGTGTCTAAATAACTGAAAAAGCCATATAATTCTTTAGAAAACAATGGGTAGTAATGCAAAATCCAAACCAAAAATGAATACTTTATGATGTGTTTTCAAGCAGGTTGATTTCACTGAGGGCAGTATATAATAAAAATCTAATGCTGCTCACTGTTCTCTCAGTAATTTCTAGGTGGATCTTTATTTTTAACTGTCTGGAATCTGTGTAATGAAAATTCTTTCATGTTTTTCAGTAACTTTTATTCTTTTTTTCACTGCTGAATGTCTATGGGGGGACAAAAATCTAGGATAAGTGTTGCAGTCACTCTTCAAGTTTCTCTTTTGTAGCCTGAAAATTACTGCAGTGACTTCAGATTGCAGTGTTCTCCCAACTTTTGGGTTTTTTTTGGTCTTGATTTTTTAAATCATTGTTATTGTAAAAGCATTTTTTTTTTTTAAACTTAATTTTTGTTACGTTTTCCTTCCAGTTTTTTTTTATGAATTGGAATGGTACTGTCCAGCTTTTGGAATGCACTGAAAAGAGGGAGTTAATATATTGCTATATAACTGGATTTGATAATGATGATGACTACAAAACTCATGGGATTCTCGGACTCATTGATACCTGATTTCCCATGTGACAGAATCTTTGAGTCTTGTATTATATTGTTTATAAATTCCAAAATATATTAATTTTTAAGGGAAGAGGATCATGAATACTGTATATACATTCAATATGAAGTAATTGTAATAAGAAAAGTAAACTCTTTTCAAAAATTTCTGGAAACCATTAAAAGAATGTCCTCAAAAGTTTGTAACTACCTGTTCCTCCTTCTACAGGGCTTAGCAATAGCTGGTTGTGTGCCCTGTCCCTGTATCACATAATCCTCTTTATCGTGGTTGACAAAATCTGTTCTTCCTTTGGAAACTCCTTTGTTGTCCTCCCTAGGTACATTATGTGTTGGATTTTTTTTTGTTTACTATCTGTCATTTTAACATTAAACTTATTTATTAAATGAAAGCTAAAGCTTAATATTTCCACTCTCATAGAAGTCTCAAATTCTGTACAGATGTTTAGGGTTTTTTTCTATTCTAAATTAAAAAATAATCTTGAGAAATTTCAGGTAAACACACTTTCTGGTTTTGGTTTTGTTGTTTTGTTGTTGTTGTTTTATTTTGTTTTTAACTGTGGAAGATAATATTTTGGCATTCCTTTGTACTAGAAATATTTTCTCTATTTTGAGAGTTCCTTCTGTAGCTGGTTGTTCCTTCAGAACAGGAAATAATGTTGTATGCTTGGGAAATACTAGTGTGGCTTCAGTTAATTTGCTTGCATTTGTAATTTTAGCTGTATAAATTCTCTGTGAAATTCTTCAAACTGCATTATCATTGTCAGCATTCTTATTGTTTTCTCCAAATACAATTTATGAATTGAAAACTTCTTATATCACTGTTTTGCATTTTTTAATAAATGATATGTTTTTACAGGTTTTTTTTTTCCTTTTATACTGTTTAAGTTTTATTAAGCCAAATGGACTTTATTTGTTAATATTTTCTAATGATTTATTTCCACATAGGTGGAGAACGAACTTGTGGTGTACATGAGCTAATCTGCATTAGAAAAGGTAAGCAGTAATTTATGAGTTTCATACTCAGCTTATGAATAGTACTAATGAGAAATCTGCTACCTAATGTTATCATCTTATCTTTTCTGTATCAGTATCACATCTGTGTTGCAAAATCTTTTGATGACACTGTCAAAAAAAAAAAAAAAAAGTTAAATAAAATGTGAAATTCCTAAATAAGATTTTTCACAAGAAGGAAAAATGTGTTTTTTTTAATACTCACGAAGTTCCTTGCTGTTCAGCTGTGATAGGAGACTGGAAGACTTTTGATTTTTGCCCAGGTATTTGTAGAATTATTTGATTCGTAGTAATACAAAGTTGTGTTAATACAAAGTTTTCTTAACCAAAAAAATTGGCAATAGTTCCTTCAAGGATTAGTTCGTTGACCTAGGTCAGAAGAGTCTCAGTGCTTTCAAAGAGAAGGAGTGGGAGAAGAAGAGGGCTGCAAGACTTTCAACAGCAACTAAGCATGGACTGGCTCAATAATATTGTCAAGCCACATCATACTTGGTAGGAAGAAACTTTGGCCTCTGAATAGAGAGCTTGGTTTCATTCAATTGCATTCACTTAAACCTGATTTTACCAAAACCTTTATTTGAAACATTTATTTAATGTCTTCTAACTTCAGACTTAAGTCTACAGGTTACAGTTAAAATTATCTTTATGCTCACTGGTCATCTTTTCCAAGTATCAATTAAAAGAACAATTTAATATTGTGTGTGGTTTGACAGTATCATAATTACAATAAATGTTCTGATTTTTAAAATGGAATCACTTAATTCTTTATTATTTCTTTCCCTTTTAAGTTTTGGAGGTATTATTTTGTTATTTTTTTAAAAAAACCCTCATATTGCTGGCTCTGTTTTTCAATTGATGGTTAAATCAGTATACACAGTGTTCTGTATTTTTTCTGTAATAGGCTCTATTTTTCTTTCTGAATTATGAAACTTATTGGAAGTTCAGGAGGGCTAAAGTTTCATAATATATTTATCTTGCACTACTAATTTGTCCAGCAGCAAAGAGGGAAAAGCAAGTAAGTAAGCTTGTGTAATCTATGAATAATGCAAAGGAAAACTTTCTGGTTTCAAGTGATGGAGTATAATTAGAATTTATATGGGGACTCTGACTTGAACACCTGTTGTTGGTGATTATTTTTTCTTTCTGGTTAGCAAAATAACACATTCCTAAATTGTCTTTTTCTTGCCTGCCCAAGCATCTTTGCTAGTAAAATAGCAACCATAGGCTATTGGATGATGAAATGTTGGAAAGGGCCCAGAAAAGCCTGCAAGGCTACATGTGACCACATTATTTAACTCAAAAGGCAGAACTAAAAAATAAACCCAAAGCTTTAAAATGAAATGTCTGCTATAAGAATGTTAATCACACTTAAAATAATTTGAAACCTCTTTTTTTTTTTTCTTTTTTTCTTATATTTTGCATTTCTCAAATTAGCCAGAATCATGAAGGTTTGCTTTGCTTTGTTTTTAGAGATATTCTTTACCTTCAGGGTTTTGGGGTTTTTTTGGCGCTCTAGGTTGCAGAGTTAGAATACACACATTTGCATTTTCACTGAAAAGTATCATTAAAGTGTCTTTGATGTTAACAATGCTTCCTGAAATAAAAAAACCTACTTTTTTTTTTTTGTGTTCTTCTTGTTGTTATTTTAGCTTTCTAAGACTCCAAGATTTTCAAGTTCCATATATAGTGCTTATTGAATATCTGAGTGCCTGAATCCTGGAGTAAATTTGATACCAATACAGCATCAATTCAGAACTCAATTTGCTAACCAATGTGTAGCAGTTGTCAAGTCAGGTGGTGTTGTTACAGCTTCATAGTTGCTGTGGATAAACTGTGGTGGCTCCACATGTAGCCTGCACAAGGATTACAGTACATTTATTGTGTTTGCCTGTTCAATTTCCTTTTAGCAGATTCCTACATTTTTAAGAAGATTCTGCAAAGCTGATCAGGAGGAAGGCTTCTAAATGTGTAAATATAGGCTGTGTGTTCTGAAATTGTGCATATTCTGTGGCTGTTACATAACAGCTAATAGCTGCAAAATAAAAAAAAAAAAAATCACTTTCCAGCAGTAGAAGTGTGATCAGTCATTATGGAAGTTTGGTAACTGGCACCAAAATTTGTGACTCCTGTGTTTACCATAATTAAGTGATTTAACTGCTGTGTGAGTTAATATTTACATGTTGTGGAATTCTCAAAATTGGAAAAAAAAAAAAGATATTTTTATAAATGAACTTGTTTACTTCTGTTGTTTAATGCAGGTTTATTTTATGTACACACACACATTCAAATTCTTTTGACGTTCAATTGGAGGACTTGGTTAAGGAAAGAAGAGTTCTGCTTAGTTTAGTTAGTAGTGACTGAGTAATTTCAATCACTTAGGGTTCTTCACAGCAGAATAAGGTGACAGGGGTTTTTTTTTTTCTTTTCCAGAATTCCTCAGTTAAAGGTTTGTCATCTTGTTGTCTGCTTTCCTAACACACAGGTTTTTTTTGAGAGAGTCTAGAATTATGTTAAATTGTTCCTTTGGATATTTGCTGTGGATATAAAAGATGGAGGGAACTTGAGATTAGACTTCAGAAAAATGCATCTTTTTTGGCAGTGTAGAGCACTGCAATTGGGCTGCTGGGCTAACTTGGAATTGGCTGTTGTTAGATATATTAATATTTTAATTAAGGCTGTTTTCAGGTTCTGTTTGTACAAATTATTTGTCAGGAGTGTATCCTGAGATGCAACTGAAGAATGTGCCCCTCTTTAAAATATTCTGATGTGTATAATGCCACATAAAAGTAACATTAAAGCAGAAAATGTATGGTCATATTATTTTTAGGTCTCTTTTACCTTTCATTGTTCATTTGTGTGTTTTTTAAGTAATGCAAAGTGATACTTCTAAGTCAGCAATGTTTTTTTTAATCAGTTCCTGGAAATGTAGATTGACTATCTGAATAAATTCTGAGTAGTACAGATTTCTAAAAATATATTTTTTTGAGCCCTTTTTTTTCTTTTGCAAGATGTTCCTTTCTTTTGTTGTGGTCGTCTTGCAAACAAAGGAAATTATTCAGCAAACTGCCTTTGTGACTAATAATGGCACAGAAGTGCTCTTTAATATGCAAAATAAAGAAGTTGCAAAAAGACAATGTCTTTGGATGAAAAATGTCACTTGCAGTAATAATTTTTAAAAGATAAGAAGGTATAAATTTTTGTTTTGTCATAAGTATATTTTAAGTAAAGCAATGTGATCTTTAATGTTCTGTTCAACTGTCTTTCTCCATTTGCATGGTGTTGGCATTTGCCAACTGCAGTTAATTCAAATGGAAAAACCCCTGTATTTATTCATGAGTTTCAGTTTACAAGTAGAAACTATTTTACTGAATGTAACTGCATCTGATATTCAAGCTATATTACAGTTTTCATTATAGTCTGCACTGAGTGCTTCTGAAAAAGGAAGATTTTTCCCTTTCTCTCTGCTGTCATGCAGATAGAACTTGCTCTTTGTCAAGAGAAAGTTTACAAATAATATGATGTTTCTACTTATTCAGGAGTTTAGAAGTGGGCAGTACAAACTAAAGTACATTTTATTTTCTTACAGAGAGAGGAGTAAACGTTCTTTGTTAAAAGGTATATAGAAATTAAATCTACTTTTATAATATACACAGAATATAGTAATTAATGTGTTCATAATTGTGCACTAGTTAATTTTAAGAAGACAAATACTTCTTCACCCCCCCGGCTAGAGGAAAAGTGTCCTTTATCCCATCAAAACTTAATGGATCTAGGAGATATTCTAAAAGTGTGGCAACATATTAAAAAAAAATGAAGTAATAATGTTATATTAACAACACCAGAATCTATACTAAATTTTTCATCTATTGGAAAGCTAATCTGTATTTATATATTTTGGACCAGAGAAAATTTAATATTAAATAACTACTTTCCTCTGTGATTATTATTATGCCTATAGAGGACTCTTAAATTATGTTTTCTGTGTATTCTCCTGTGTTTGGAGTCAGTCTGAGCAGGGGTGTCAGCCTGACAACTTTTTTTGCCCATAAGGATTTAGGAATTAAAAGATTTCTGTCAAAAGTTTAAATCTCCATCTAGGACTATGGCTTCTGTTACTCCTAAATTCCTGTTACTCCTAAATTCCTTCTTAGATCAGAGATTTTTTGGAGCCCAGGGTTCTCATTTTTCCTATAATTAAATTTATCTCCAAAACACAGCTTCAGCATGATAATTTAAAAGAAAGGGAAAGGAATCCTGTAAATGGCAGTCTGCAGAGTCAGTGCTAGAGTTACTACAAATATTTTTGTGCAGTTAGGTATGTGATTAGTACACTTGCTGAACCAAGCCATTTTTAACACTGACCTATAATTTATGAAGTATACTGGGCTCTGTTTGTTGTAAATAATTAGGCAAGTCATTTAATTGCTCATAATAAATTAGATTTTAAAAAATTAAAATACATTCTAGACTGTGGTGGAAGTCCATGAATCTAGATGTTAAAATGTATACTTTCTTCCTAGTCTTTGTATTTGGATGTGAAGAAAAAGAGGGGAAAAAGACATTCTGATTCATCTCTGGGGCAGTGCAGATTATCCTTCAGCCAGTGTGGACTGACAAAAACAAAATGGTGAAGGAAGGTTCTATATTCCTGATAATTTTCCCCTGGAATAAGAGTGACAGTGGAGTTAGACCAGTGCAGCTGTTGTGATACAGTAATTCCAGTAATTTTTTTTCATATAAACAATTATTATTTTTTTTTTTTTACTTAATGTTAGGTGTGTGACTTTTTAAAAAAAATTAACTTTTACTTGTCATCATATATCACTCCAGATGATGGAAGTTTTCTGTTTTCCCCAGCAGTACTTTGAAATGTTTCTAAACAGCATTTTTAAAGGCCATTTTTATTCCAAATAGGAAGTTAAATAGGCACTTTCCCCCTGATTTCATTCTGTCAGTCATTCAAAACCTTCACGTTACTAAACATTGTTAATAACTGTCTTATTTAGGAAAAGCTTTCGTCAGTACTGAAATGAAACCTCATTTGTCATTTGAGGTTTAAGTTCATTTAAAATTACATGCCACTTAAAATAATATTCTGGATATAGATATTTAAAGTGTTGAAATACAGGCAGCTCATGTTGCAGCTGCTTGCAGTTTGTACAGGAGAGAGTGTAAACTTGCTGTGTGTCAAAATGCAAGATGCAGGAGAAACAAACACACAAGGAACATTGTAAGACTAGCAGTATAATGTGTATTTAGCAATCCACTGAAAAATGTAGCCTTTAGTAGTGGGCTAAGTTAACAATTCTGTGCTGCAAAAGAAAGGCAAAATAACAAGTTTGAATTGGAGGGGGCAGCATCTTTATACACAGAAGTTTCAGGAGCTAAAAAAATTAAAATATTATTAGATAAGGCTTAATTGTATGTTTAAAGTTGCACTAAGCAAAACCACTTTTCATGCTTGTTTTGACAGAATATAAAATAAACTGGTGCATTTGTAGAAAGGAATTGCATAGTTCCAATGTTTTATATGAAAGAAAGGAGAAAGCTGAATAGAAAATAAACCAGGAAGCATTGGGAACATTGGAGGGTTTGTTTGTTTGTTTGTTTTTCCATTGTGACATGAGTTGTCAGTGAGAAATAAATATATGCTGTTTGGAGATTAATAATTCAAGCATTGGAGAAAAAATAATCAAGGCATGAATCTTATTTTGTGGTTTGGTAACCTGTTCAGCTTTCTGCAAAGATGTTAATTTCTTTGTGTAAGTCAGAAAGGTGGTTTGAAGTGCCAAGGAGCAATGAATAGCATTTGGATGAAAAGATTTTTGAGCTGGACAGCACAAGGTATTTTCATGTCATGTCAGGATGTAATAGTGTAAAAACTAATAATAAATATTTTGTCAGGACTAAATACAAAACAATGGTCTTTATTGAAGAGAATTTTAAAGTCTTTAATTTAAATTAATTTAATTTAAATAGATAAAGTTATAAAAACATAAGCAAAGAAAATAGGTTATAAAAATTAAAAAAAAGCTTATGCTTTTAATTTTGAATGTTTTTGTGCTGGAATCTTAAAGGTAATTGAGGTTCTTTGCATCATACCCCTAGCTACTGAATTTGTGCACAGAAGCGATAGTATTGCCTTTGTAAATGAATAATTAAAATATTGCTAATATAACTCTGTGGCTTTGTTTGTTCAAAGCTGAGCAATACAATCTGCAGTGAGATCTCCAAAAAGAATTGACTGGATATTAAATGTAATTGTGGGGGTAGATACATATTAAAGCATTAAATGCATTTAATGTCTGAGGCCTTTTTGTTGTTTTGGTGAGATTTATTTTAAAATGTCATCATTTGCTGAAGTTTGAAACAAACAAAAAATAACAGGGAAGTTATGATTTGAGAAAGACATTAATTTGATATTTAAAATGAAAAGATGGTGAGTTTCTGTGTTCTAACAATCCTAATTCTAGTGATGATAATAAGTGAATTAAAGTGATGTTAATGTAATACTTCTCTAATAAGTATAACTTTCTATGCCATTTCCATACCCAGAAATTCAATTAGTCTTAATCACATTGTAGTAAGGTATTTGTTCTTTCAGTATTTCTTAAACTGTGCTATATTATTATGAATTTCAAACATTCATTGTTGTTAAGAACTGAGAATAATGACGATGTTTATACAATTAGGACATTTGATGTTGAAATATGACTTTGAGAAAGTATTGCCTTTCTACTGGTTGGTGATTGTAGAAGAAACTGGGAACCTTGGAGAGGTTTTAAAATTATTTTCATGGTACTATTAATGCTCAAACTAATCAGAATTTATGACAATGTGGTTTGAATCAAAATTATTCTGATGCTGAATGTGGCATAGATGTATTTTATATGCAGAAAAGAACTCTTTTCTTCCTGTCTGCAAAGTATAAACTGCTTGACACTTCAACTGTGAGAAACTAATTGAAGCATTAATGTGATGTATGCAACCTTTATTCATAGATGGGGATCTGTGCACATTTGTGTGTGGAAAATTGAAGTACAATTTTATTTGTTTAGTATTTGCTAGCATTATAATGGTAATACATTAAAGGATTTTAACTAGATAATATACTTAATCTGTGAACAAGCATTCTAAGATTCTTTACATAGATGCAAATTGATATGGAAATACAATTTTCAAGTACTATGTTCACACTGAATTGCATAAATAATTAATTAGTTTTGCTGCAGCTAAAGTTTCATTCTTTTTGTAAGGTATCAACTAATGTATTTTTGAACTCAGAAAGATGTCATCAGATACTGTGTTTCCATAGAGAATTACATAACTTGTATACATTGCCTTTTTAAACTAACCAGTACCCAGGAAATACTTGAGAAAACAAAAAAACATAAAGCCACTGTGTTTTTAAGATACTTTTAGGTTATGGTTTAACTTTAAGCATATATTTTGATGGTTCAAATCAGCTTTGATTGCTGAACAATATAAGCAGAAGTAAAAAAAAAAAAAAAAAAGGGTTAAACCTAACCTACAGTTTTAAAAGTTGGGAGGTGAAATATTTTAAAGTGCACTGTTCTTTGACTGTGAT
Organism: Corythornis vintsioides; assembly: GCA_025447755.1. Classification (NCBI taxonomy): domain Eukaryota; kingdom Metazoa; phylum Chordata; class Aves; order Coraciiformes; family Alcedinidae; genus Corythornis; species Corythornis vintsioides. Next base: position 40,695 of record JAOEGS010009334.1, on the reverse strand, counting down.
GTACAGTTAATCTAGCCTATTAAAAGGAAACATTATGTTCTTTATTGTGAATCATAGAATAATTGGAATTTAGCTCAATGTCCTGCTCAAAGCAATGTTGACACTGAATTAGGCAAAGTTGCTTAGGGCAGCCTGCTCCAGTGATAAAGCAATTATTCTGAAGGGTAATTTTTTTGTGGTTCCATTATTGATCTAGTCTTCCTGCCTTCATTTTCAGACTTGTTCTGTAGACTCCATCCTGATGTTGCACCTTCTTCCTAACTCATGCTTCCCATTTCCTCACTGGATATTGTTAATTTGTGCCTAATTGTTACCTTCAACTTCACTTCAATTTGCTCCTTGTGTCCTGATAAATCACAGTTTCTTCTTCCTGCATTTTCTGCATTGCCTCTGTGCTAGATAGGGGTTAGAACTGGGAAGTATTGAAGAATGAAGATTTTCTGCTTTTGGCCCAGTGTCTAGTCTCATTTGGGTCAGAATCAATAATTGAAAGAAAGCTGAATCTTGTTCCAGTAGCCCCAGACGTTCCCAGTTATCCATATGCAGTCTTGCAAGAGGGTGTGAGGGGGGAGCATGCCTGCTGCCAGCAAAACCTGGGAGATTGAATCTGTTAAACTTTGACTTAAAAAAAATGAATGCACATAAACTGAGGCTTTTGTCAAACCTCAGAGCTTTCCCATATTTAGGAAGATTCCATGAAAATGGTGAATGGCCACCTGACAAATGATAAATGAACACATGATGACACATGGTAGATTTTCCTTCTCTTAATCAATGAACACTAGAGCTTAAAAAAAAAAAATTGCTCTCCACTATAGTGGTAATTTTTTTTTCTTCATTTTTGGTCACAGCTTAACTAATTCCTTGGAAAATAAAAACAAGACAAAACCTGTCAGTGCGAGGCAGAGTCACTATAAATACAAACTGTAACAAGTGATTTTGATGAAATTAGGAGCAAATCCAAGCAAACTTCTGAAGGGGATTTCAGATAAGCTTAGTAGGATGTGTGGCCAAGGTCTTTTATGAAAAAAAAGGAATCTTTTTTTTGCTTGTCTGTGTGTTGAGGCCACACAACCACTGTAAGTGGTGTTACCTCAGCATCTTGCTCTCCCTCTTAAAATGCAGGTTTGAGACAGAAAAGATATGAGGCTATAATGTTTATTCATTGATTAGCACACTACTAATAAACCAATTAACATCTTAACTAATAAACATACCATTATGAATCACAGTTCTATAACACTTTACACCATTGTTAATTGCATGAAATTAACATTAAGTTCTGACACTTCTTTTAATTATAAATTGCACCCAAATAGTACTGAATTATGGTTTTATAACCCTTCACTTTAACCTCCCACACTACTTACGAACAAATTTGCAATTCTGTCATCCTTCAGTGTCTCTCATCAAGTCTTTCAGATGTAGACTCAGTGGAAAATCCAGAGGGTTGCCCAAGGGGCTCCCGTCTGACATTCTGTCAGCCTCAATTAATGAAGCAAATCAGCTTCATTATAGTCTGTGGGCATCTGCACTCCTTCTGTCAAAAGATCTACCCTCTATTTTTGAACTGCTCTTATAACTTAATAATTTCTTATGTTTCTAGACCATCTTTTTTTTCTATATTCTTTTCTTTGCCTGGTCTTCTGTCAAATAAGCAAACTGTCCCTTAATTACTCTTTCCCTGTTGGTCCAATTCACTACATCAATTCCCAGCTTTCATTTTTCTACAACCATTTCCTAGCTAATCTTGGCCTTATTGTTACTTAGTCGCTGAGATAGATTCTACCCCTGTGAAAGATGCTCAATACTTCCTTTCAGTTATCTGCTTTATAGCAGCTACTTATTTTTT
>JAOEGS010009334.1:21978-38743 GCA_025447755.1 Corythornis vintsioides | reverse complement strand
GAGATAGATTCTACCCCTGTGAAAGATGCTCAATACTTCCTTTCAGTTATCTGCTTTATAGCAGCTACTTATTTTTTATTTTATATACTTTCTAAGACTTGTCAGTCTACTTCAGCCTTTTTTTCTTCTACCTGGTTTTGAGTAAGTATGATTTATCTCCATTCCACTTAGCTCTTTCTTGGTTTGTATACAAGTGACACACATACCAGAGCAAGGAGCATAACTATTCTGTGCTTTACCTCACTTTTATTTTTTTTTCTCACATAGTATACTGCTTGTGAGGGAGCAGCAGGAGTCAGCTGGTCTTTAAAGGAAGAAGAGCCAGGAGCTGAGCATAACAAGGCTGTCAGAGGCAGTGGCCTCACCAGCAAGGGCTCAGTCTGTCCCCAGCAGCATTATCTCAGACTTGCCAAATCTCCATCCCCTTTCAGGAAGAGGGAAGGCTCTACCTCCCTTCCAGGGTGCTCTCTCTATTTCAGATGTTCCATTAAAATTCATCAGCCTTGGCATCTGCTGACAGTCTCTCAATTTTCTGCATTTCTGCCTTGTTATGGGGTCCAGTACTCTAACAGATACTTTTCTGTTCTTTGAAAAGATGATTAAACATTAACTCTGTGGGTTTTTTTAGTTATATCTTGTGTATATATATTTGGAACTTGAGTAGTATTTATTAATTATCAATTCTGATAAATATTATATCTTCAATGACTTAAACTTTTACAAGATTTGAAAAAATGTTTCTGTTTTGTTTGTTTGTTTTAGTATCTCCTGAAGCAATTGGATTCCTCTCTGCTGTTGGGGTGTTCATAATTCTCATGTTGCTACTTTTCCTATATATTAATAAGAAGATGTGTTTTGAAAATGTTAGTGGTTTCCCAGATCTCGATTCAGGATACACTACAAGGAAGAATTCACAAGATCAACTTTGTAAGTATCTGAAATACCACGTACTAAACTTAATTATAAGAACACCTAATTTTACAGGGATGTGTAGAAATATGCAAAATATCTCTTGACTGGATTGATGAAATCCCACAATGTTGACTTTTCCCCTGACAGTGCAGTATGTCAAAAGGAAGAAACCTTTGTATTCACAAGACACAGAAATTCAAGAGCTATATAACCATTTACTTATGGAAAGATATTTCTCTTGCACTATGAGAATACTTTGACTGTTTTAAAACATTTTGTTATTGTGTATAATTAAATCTTCTCAAGTAAATTTGTGAATGAGATTATTGGGTTTTCACTCAGACTATTAAAATCCTTTACCAAATTTTTGAAGAAATTCTTACCTGCAAAATAATTTGAAAGAAGTAAAATATTAGAAACTAAAGACATCTTATCTCTGATTAACAAATTATTTCTGCACTTTGTTTTTAAATAGAAAAAGGTTTTAAGGATAATCTAAAAAAAAAAAAAAAAAAAAAGACCTTGAAAAAGGTATTGAGAGTTACTAAAACAATGTCTTTCTACTTCTGGGCTGTGGAATTTGAATGGACTTTGTTAGCTAACGTGAGGAAGAGCCCTGCACCAGAGAACAGAATGGGGAATTTGAGAAGTTTTCTTCCCTTCTTACCTCTTTATAAGGTGCAGCTAGATCTTTATTTTCAGTTTTCTGGGAGGCAGAAGATGTTCTCCCCCCTCGAAATTAAGTCTGTTAACTTTCTTTTTGCTACAAAACAAGTCTTCGTGTTCCAATATTTACCAGAACTTAAAAAGGTGAGGTAAAAAGGCAAAAACCTTGTAAAAGGCAACACATATTTTGAGGTGAAGAAATGTCTATGATGTGTGATTTTTGTGCAGCTATTATGTTAAAATCTTACTGTAACATGACATTGATGAAAGGACGTAATTTAAATATCTCACAACTTCTTCTTTGCAGGTTAGAATAAACCCCTCATATTTCCACCTCATACAGTTGTCTTATTTTTGAAAATAATGAATTTTATTATGGCTAGTTGATGCTGCAGTTCATGAAAGACTGTTGATTTGCTGGTTGATTGTGACTTCATTTCAAGATACTTACTTAGCTGCTTTCTTGTTATTTTCATTGCATATTGAATGGAAAGAACAAAGCTGCAACTTCCCCTGGTAAATGTATTGAGTTTGAGATAGCAAAAGCAAATAGCTCTGAAATGGAATTTGGAGAAATTGGAGTTGATCTGTTTGTGAAACAGAGGACTTTTCCATATTAGAAATTTTGTTGCTGAATAGGTCGGAAAATGGCATTTTTCAGAAACCTTCACCAAAACCTGAGCCTTCCCTCAGTGTCTTCTCTGGTGGACACACTTAGCAGTGCTGTGGATGATCTGACCAGTGTTGTTGGAGAGGTGGGCTACAGTGTAGCTGACTCAGTGACAGAACAAGTAACAAGCATGATAAATGGCCTTCGTGGGGAAGATGAAAGCTCCAAAATACAGAATGATAAACCTGTGGAAGGGAGAGAGGATCATTCACCATCATTAACTCAGGAAATTAATATGAAATCAAAGAGGGATATTTCAGAACATAAAGAGGCTAATCCTTCTAATTTGTTAGATTTTGAAAAAAAAGATCCAAGTCGAGATGGAGTGTCTGACCATGTTGTGGACAGCAAACGGTGCCAGTTAAAAGGCACAGGTAGGAATAATCATTTAAGTGATACAGAAGTACCTGAGAAGACTGTAGGAGGACCTTTTAGAAGGGAAGCAGCAGGAGCAAAAGAGTGTTTTGTAAATGATAAGTTCTTGAAGAATAGTAACCCGAAAAGTAATAAATTTACAACAGAGCAATCTATTGAGGAACAAGATAATTACCTTCGTGCAGTATCAGATAATTCTAACAATCACTTGCATAGAAAAATCAAATCACAGTCACCTGCAGTTGATTTTAAGGATTGTGAAGAAGTGCACAGTGGTGATTTACCCCAGTATTTAGAAGGAAAAACTGTTGAAGTACAGAAGCAAAAATGCTCTGACTCTGGCTTGAAAAAGATTCACAGTGACCGTCCCATTTGCAATCATGAAGTCAAAGAGAAGAAAGCTGAAGCATTTTTTGACAGAAAAGGAAAATCTGTATTGAAGGTTGAAGACAATATGTCTACTACAATCACAAAAGCAAGTAAAAAATCCACCAAAAAATCAGAGTTATGTAGTAAGAAGACAGCAGGAAAAGGTGAGGGGTGTGTCAGCAAACTGCCTTCCTCAGTCTTTCCTGATTTTTGCACTACTTCCTACTTTTTTTTTCCACCTAATTTACACGTTTAATAATAGTGTTTTCTGTGCTTAAAAGTAGGTCTGTGTTGTCAGGGCTTCATTCTAATTATGTTGATATTTCTTGGAAGATAATTACTTTTTAAAGTATTACTTAAAGGAACTGATTAATAAATGCCTTTCCTATGTTCTAACTTTTCTTTTTCTAGATGCAATTTTTCTTACCTTCTTTGCAGTGCCTTGTGTGGTTTTTACTGAAAACAATTAATTTATTAATACTGAAAATTAACTCTTCTTCTGTGAAAGTTTATATTTGGTGTATTTTCAAAGCATTGCATAAAATGTGATAACATGATAAAAAAATCTTTTGTATTTGCATTATAGTAGATCTTCAGAATGTGTTCCTGGCATATGCAAGATAATTTTAAGGCACAAAACTCAATGAGAAGTGGCAGATAAGTTATTTTAAGTAGAGAAAGAACTGAATGAGGCTTGTCTTAAAAGCTGTAGGCTTAAAAACCCCTGTGTATTGTTGATATGGATGCTGTGTGTGCCGTCTTCAACATCCAGTTTTAAATAATATGACCATGGAATTGCATAGTATTTTGTAAGGAGTAGAACCTTGCATTTTTATCCTGTTGTTTTGCAGACTGTGTAATGATTTTTTAGAAAGTAGAACAGGCTTTTCTGCAGGCAATGATTCTGTAGAGAAATTTATTATTTAATAATAGATTTTTTTTTTTTCCAGTGTGTCTGTTTTCCCTTACCTGAAAATTTCAGTTACTGATTTTGTTGTGGTTTTTGTTGTTTTTAAGTTTGATTTAGGAGGTAGTTTCCATGTTTGTATGATAAGCTGTGGTCTTATCTGTTATTTCTTCACGTATTACAATATCTGTGAAGTATATACTCTTATCAAAATAAGAACATAAATTCTCTTAGGCAAGTTTTCAATTAAGATATTAAAAAAATAAAAGAGAAGGTGGAAGGAGAGGCATAAAAACTTGAGGATTTTTTTTCTAATGTGTAGGAAGCTATTTTTTTTTTTCTTGAGAAACTGAAACAGATTTGTATTGTTCATTTAAAGGAAGTTTTAACTTTGGCTAATTTTTTAGGTCCTCTGAAGAGGTCTTGTTTCATGATTTGTGATATCAGTATACATCTTCATTCTTTTATGTTAAGAACTGGAGAAAATACCTGCTACCACTGAGAACTTCTGGAAGCTGACAAACATCAGTGTATTACTAGAGGCTTAAGTTGCAGCACTTCTTTCAAACATGTTGCTATCATGTTTTATCCCATTTCTTTCTCTATGTGAACTCATTAATGAAACTAATTTCATCTTTCTGAATACAATTATTGTAATGATAAATTATGCATCTAATATTGTGGTCTGGCGCTGTATTTTAGTCCTCCTTTAATTCTAGTTGTGGAAACCTGTGGAAGTTTCCTAGGTGGCAGGTTGCAGCCTGGTGAGGGCCACATGAGATACAAAATTTTATTCTGTGTACCAGCAAATGGGACTCATTTTTGGGGGAAGCCTCTTGCAGTGAATCTGTTAACCAGAATACATCCTGCTTTGTATGATATTTTCACTAAGTGATCAGTGAAATTGGACTTGCTTTATAGCCATCCATACAATGGGAAGAACCATGTCTGGTAGACTTGAATTAAAATTGATAGCTTAGAGTTGGAAGATGTGTTCATTTGCAGTCTTTCAAGGCATTGGTTTTCCTACAAACACCAAATTAAGATTTCATACACATTGCATGTAGAGCTGCTAGTACCATCTGCAGTTAAGGTTTCCTGACATTTTCCATTTCAAGGCCTTCATTTTGGTTTCCAAAGTTGTATGCTAAATTTTACATACTTGGGATGAATGTTATCATGGTTTCTGCCTGGGATCTTTTTTTTTTTTTCTTTCTTTTTTTTTTTTCTCCAATGTATACCTTAAAATCTCTGTCTCTTTCTAGAGGATGGGGAAAACGTGCTGGTTATCTGTGCAAAAAATGACTAGATTTCACATTTGCTTCACTAAGACACTTCTGTGCCTTTGTATATTGGACTATGTACTTGAAATGTAGGAGAGCACTTTTCCTGTGTCAGAGATGCCCGTGTTCTGTGAGAAAACATCAAGTTTCACCAAGTTGTAACACTTTGAAAAGCTTGTGTTTCAAAAAGGCATAATAAGCACTTCTTATAATTTGCTTGTAAAAGTCACTGACCATCCCATTTATGCTCATATATTCATTTTAGAGGCTGAAGAACAGAACAGTTCTTACCCTGATTTTGATACTTACTATTCCTGAAGGACAATGAAAGTCTGAACAGAAAAACTGAGAATAAACATCTGAGGACAGAAACTTCCTGAACAAATGTGATATGATCCAAGTGATAGACTGGGATTTGAAGAAGGATAGGTGACATCTATTGAGAGAATTGAAAATGGTATATGAATGTGAAGAGACTAATAGGTTACATAAGTAGTTGGTTAGGTACAAGTAGAGAGAATTGGGGATTGAATAGACAAAGACAATATAGAGGAAACCCCCATAAGAGACAAAAATGGATGCTTGGAGCAGGAGCCTGGTGTATAGGGCTGGGAGACATGAACGTAGGATAAGATTGGAGTTGTGTAAATGTAACTGCATAAGATGCCTGAACTTGCAGTACTGGGTTTTCTGTATGAATACTGAGGAGAAACACACCTCTATGGGAAGTGATTTTACTCACCTGCTCTAGAGGCTCACTTAAAAGTGGGAAGAAGGGTCCTCTGTATCAGAAAAAGGCAAACACTTGACTGTAAAAGAGGCCTAGAGTACTGGCATAGGTTGAGTTACTTTAATTTTAAATGTCTGAGTTTGGAGTAATGTGGATCCTTCCTTTAGAGTACCCAAGCAGAGTAGTGAGACTGGATAAGGCATGAAGAGAGAGACAAATGGAAGCAGAAATGCAGATCAGATCTAAGGCCAGGGACTGGGAGGAGAGCATGTGTCAGAGATTCCCATGTTTTATGAAAAAAAAAAACCAAAACAGGGAGGGGAGAAGCAGCTGGGCATGGCAGGATAGCATGCTAGTATTCTCTTGCAGAATTGGAAGCTGAAAAACAGCCTTACAGGCATTTCAGAGCTCTGCCAGTAATGGAAATCCATTGACACATCATATACCATAGGCTTGCTCACAAAGTAGTGGCACTGTTGACCTTCACTGGTAAAGTTTACATGAACTCTTCTGTTGCCTATTAGAGTTTGAGATGCATGGAACCTCTGCATGGCATGTTAGATTTGGGCAGAATCCATTTCAGGTTTGGAAAAGGGAGGATGAAGCTTTCCTTTTAGATAGAAATGTTCAGCTGAATATTTGAATTGTGGGAGGAATTCATACTTGAGAAACACTGGCCACAGGAGTGAGCTTTGCAGAAGAACTGGTATAAAAGAATTAACTAGATAGGTACTTCTGTGCAGTTTTTGCTGTTGCCAGTGTCTGCAGTGAGAATCTGCATTCAGTTGTTGAATGAGTGGAAATTTATTTTAAGTGAAATAAATTTGTGCATGCAAACATCTTTCAGTAGCATTTTCCCATTTTGTTATTCTGAGTTTAAGCACTGCTGACATAAATATCTGGTGTTGGGGGCTTCTCCTTGTAAATCAGTTTCATTTCTGTGTTACACTGCATGCCTGCAGAAAAAAAAGCAGCTGGGAATGGAGTATCAGGAGCTGCCTTTTTTGTATATTAAGTATCCAAATGTAATACTGCAGTAGTGTTGGCTTTACATAAATGGTTTTAAACATTCACTTACTTAATGAATGTTTTCAAGAACTTCAGAGTATTTTGCCTTACACATATTCTGTTGAGTAAGTGTTAGAATGTTTTATGGGGTCTCAATGATCTTTCAGTTTTACTAGAAAATAAAAACAGCTTTCACCAATTACAAAATCACAATACTTTTTATTACAAGGTGATATTTAAAAAATATTACAGCATTTTAAATTGAAATAACTTAAATATCTTCAGTGATAACCTTTTATGGTTATTTTCTTGTATTCTGTTTTGAGCTGTAGTCGATTTGCTTTATTTTATTTAAACAGACAACTCTTATATGAGTAAAGACCAACATGGTTCATCATCTGAGAGTGAAGATGAAGCACTGGGTAAATATCATGAGGCCTTGTCTAGAACCCAGAGTTCCAGGTTGCCAGTGGTGGATGGCAGACAGCAAAAAAACTATATATGGGAAACCAGACAAAAATATAGTCCCCTGTCTGCAGAATATGATGGATACAGTAGTGAAGCCTCAATAGATGAAGGTAAGAGTAATTTAAAAGCATTCCTTCTATTCCAAATTTCAGAATGATATTCTGGATAAACAAGTCCTAGATGAGGACAACTTGACTTGCAAGTAGTCAATGTCTACAATAAATATCCAGATGTCTTTTAAATTTGTGCATGCTCAAAAAGAAAATGGCACATTCTTCCAGAAATACTCCAAATGATATATTGTCTTGTTATATTAAGCTTCATACTATTTTATTATTAGTCCTTTTATTATTTTTGGTGTGATTTAAAGTGTTTTGATTTAGGAAGGAAGCATGGCAACTCTTGATTAATTATGTGGTGTTATCAATACACAGAATACCTGTTATTCTGCCCTTGGTAAGCTGTCATAATAGCAAGTAAATTGAATTGGTTATGATGCATATGGGTATTGCAGTGTGCATTACTGGAATGTTCTTCTCTTGTAATCACAGCAAGAAAATGTTGAAAAGATTAGATTAATACAGTTTTTCCATGGCCTTAAAAAGTTGGATGTAAACAATGGATATTTTCCTTTGTGGTATTATATTTCTTGATTTTAAGTTTGGGTGACAACCTGCTAGAGAGGCTGAGAATTCTGCTGTTAGAATTTTGTTAATATTCTTTTTGTGCTTGAAAATAACTTTGAGAAGTATGTCTATACCCATTTGCTAGCAGGAAAAGTGAGCTTTTGTTGAAGTTACATAAGAGGCAGATTCTAATATGGATGTGGTGTTACAGTAAAGTGTGCTTTCGTCTCCTTGTGTGAAAAGGCTTCTTAGTAATTGATATTTTCTAATAAAAAGTGGATGCATGTAATTAGAAGATACCTGTTATTAAATAATTCTTAATAGTTCTTAGAAGTTCTTAAACTAAATCTACTGTCACGTGATATAATTCAATTATATACAAGTCTGTTTGCCACTGCAATTTGAAATCAGTGCATTTTGATTCATGATTCCAAGTTAAGACACAAAGGACATGAAAGCTTCAATTGAAATAAGTTGCAGAGTAAGAAGATTCTCTTCTGATGATCAGAAATAGAGATTCTTTCCTTTGCTGTTAAAATGTAGGAAGGCTGGGAGTCTGACTTCCAACATATAGGCAAGGAAATGCAGAGGTGAGGTCAGGTGGTAAGAACCAATCCTTGGACCTCCTTGATGGAGGAGGACAACGAGGAAGAAGGATGGTGAAAGTGCTGTGTTTGGGTTTTATATCTACTGAGAATTAACAACATTGGTGGGGGAAATGTGAAAGGTAGGATACTAATATTCTGTATGGCTTATGTCACTGTTGGGAAAGAATGGTGATGCATATTAACAGGAGATGGAAAAATCAATTGTATTTATTAGCAAATGATACCAGATTCAAACTATCCAAGAAGATTATTTTCAGATATCTCAAATAATGTATTTGTCTCCTTTCAAACTGTTGAGGCCAGTTGTTGAAATAGTCATAGAATAATTCATGTTGGAAGAAGCATGTGACATTTCACTTACTGTTTCACAATTGATCAGATTTTTTTTTTTATCCTACCTAGTTTATAAGTTCTCAATTCATTTGAGCTTTTTACTTTTGCCCTATAAGATGAAAACTCCAAAGGCATTGTGCCAGCTTCTATCCAGTTTGGGGTTCTTGGGAGTGGTATGTTGTGTTTTGTGGGTTTTCTTTTGTTTTGATTTTTAATAATAATTTTCCTTATCCTCTCAGATCATAAAAATTCGTAGTCACTGACTTGTATCCTGTTCTGGGGAATGAGAACTCCATTGGAAATCTGTATCATGGTAGAAATTAGCATAAGATAACACTGTCTGCAAGTCCAGGTATTGCATCAAGGAAGTTAGATTCCCCACTCCTCCTTTTCATTTTTATTCTATTGCTAAGCATATGTGTCACCAGCTTCTATCTCTTTTCAATGCTGTTTCCATTGATGAAGCCTGGTGGATCTAAACCCCATTTTTCCATATGCACACATGTATTAACTCCAAAATTAGCATGCACATTGAATTTATTAGGATTTGGAAAAAAAACCCTTTTAAAGTAAAAGCTCTCGAAGCATTCTAACTTAGAAAATTGTAATTTTTTTAACCACGTTCTTTTACACGGTAAAAAGTTTTAATAGTGTCAGTATTTTGCTTTTGCTGCTGCTCATGAGAGGATTCTCTTTGTGTATTTTACAAGGAGTGGAAAATCAGCAATGTTTTTTTATTTGGTAACCTATAATCATTCTATAGTTTCCTACAAAATGCTTGCAAATTGAGAGTGTTTTTCTCATTTTTGTAATCCATTCATCTCAACAAAATTATGTTCAGTACTATTAATAAGAGTTTTGATGGGGCTTTGAACATCCTTGTTTAGTGTATGTTGTCTTTGGGGATTGGAACTAGATAGTCTTTAAGTCCCTTTCAACCTAAACCATTCTTTGATTCTATATGATTCCGTGACATGGCAAGAGATTATTGATTTATGACATGGTAACAATATTTTAACTTCTTAAAGTTAAAAATGACCTGAAGGTGTGACATTAGAATAATTAGCATTAGTATGTTTTATGACCTTCCAAAATTATTTATAATATAAAAGGAGAAATCTTTGCACAATGATAAAAACGTGATAAAAAAGAGGAGAAGAGAGTATTCCTCAATGTGTTATGATCATTACAGAGGGAGAGCTGCCCTACCTGGAACTTTGATGAAAAATGAAAGTAGAAACCTCATGAAGAAACCCTGCAGTCAAAACTGAGAGACTGGCTATTGACACTAAACATTTGTGTTCAGAGAAACTGAACACAGTTCACTGAACAGATAAGGTTAAAAAAAAAAAATCTCTGATTCCAAGTGGAGAACATTCGAGATGTTTCAGTGTAATTTTTAAAAATGCAAAGCTTCACTGTTCCTTAAACTTGGAAAATAAATCTGTTGAAGACTTTTTATTAAATACTTGGTTTTTATGACATGAATTATAAGGACTATAAAATTATAGAATGTATATGGAATGTAATGGGGGAACAAGCAGGGTGTTCATATGTACTTCAATGTGAGAAATAATTGTCAGTATACTAGACTTCATGTGCTTCTATTTCCTCATATGTACTTTATAATTTCTACTTCTGAGACTTCAGTTTTGCAGCTGTACTGGCAGCTTAAGGCAGCAATCAGTCCATGTGTTCAGCAGGGCTTGATAGTGTTAACAGTGAAGTGATGAGAGGACAGAATTCATTTTTTCCCTCATCTCTGTTTTCCCCTCTTCTCATTGATAGTAAATCAGCCTCTGGTCATATCATTAAAAATTCTATCAGAGATAGAGTAATATGAACATTGAAAATGATATTTAATTTTCAGAAAATTCTGTGTAATTTTCTATTGATCATTTAATCTCTATCACATACTGTATCTTATAACAGTGTGCTGTGTTTTCAAAGGAATCAACAAAGAGTTTTACTGATAACTGTTACACTGCACTTCCATTTTCAGTTTTAGATGTGATTGCACTTAATATTGCACACACAAAATTTCACAAGATAGAAATGTAGTTTTGTCTCTATTAATTCACCTGTAAGCTTTGCTTGCATTTATACAAACATGTAATATTAATATGTTCACATTACTAAGACCATCAGAATGTAAGTATCATGTTATTTTAAGATTCGATTACATAATTCATTTATTACATCTATTTTTCTGGCTGCATGTCTCTAATAATGTTTTATTCTGAAGCCTTGAAAATGTGTGTGGTGTATTTTCACATCATTCTTTTCTCCTCTAGATGGCCATATTAATCTTTCTTTTAAGCATATTTATATGGAACTGACATGGCATTTTGTATAATGTTTTTAATAGTTAAATGAAGAAAGCATTATGTTTAATGGGTTTTGTTGGTGCATTTTGATAATGGAATGTTTTAGCAGAACTTTGTTAATTCTAAGAATTTTGGTGGGGTTTTTTTTTTTAGTTTTGTTTCACAAATAGCTGCTTTTGAACGGGTATTTGTACAGGTCTTTTGATACACTTAGATTTTTATGAGTTATAGTATGCTTTTTAAATGGAAAAAAAAATAATTGTACTTAGATGTCAGTTCTACAGCCTCCAAGCTATTATAAATATATAACTTCTGCAGTAAGCTTGTCATGGACAGGCTTAATTCCAGAGTATCTCTACAGGAAAATCTAGTTCATTAGAAAATCAAGAAGCTATCATCAAAAGTTATACAGAATGGCAAAGTAAATGGTACAGATGGTGATGCATAAATGCCCCCAAATGGTTAAGCACAGAAAAGAATAACTATTATAACTATAGTATTTCTTGATATCTATATCTATATATCTTGATATCTATCTATACCCAATCTCTGTGCTTAAGTACCAAGTTCTAGGGTCAGCACAAAATTTGAAATCTTATTTTTAACAAAAACATTCTTTGTGTTCTATTTCATGTTACCCATTAAGGTATGGATACTTCCTGAAGTGACCTTTTTTCCTTTTCCCTGATACATAGCCTGGTAAAAAACTTCCATTTCATTTTTTATCATGTTCATCCTGCTCCTTATATTATTCCCTGCCATTTCATGCACTGTGTTTTCCTCTTAGATATGTAGGATTGCCTTTATGTGTAATATTTTAGAGGAGGGGATGAATATATGTTGTGATACTACACATCTATTTCAGAAAATAAAGAACATAAATAAGGAAAAGAAAGATCACACTAAAAAAGACCAAAATAATACTAAGATACTTCTACTAACAAGGAGATGATAAATTGAAATAGTGATCTAAATAAGGAAGTGTATAACCTTTAAATATAAAATTGTCGTTTTTCTTTGCAATTGAGTACTTGGAAATATTTTTATTATCTTTATTGTTGTGATCTTAAATGGACTATGCTTTCTTAATAACCTCTATGTTAGCAAAATGTACAATATGATATTAAAGTAGCCTTTTTCTCTCTAGTAGTGGCTACTTGATGAACTTTAAAAATTCCAGCATTTTACAGACAAGTCGTGTCTTTGCTGTCTCCACAAGTTTTATGGGCAAGTACAATGTATTTTCTTTAAGGAAGCAGTCCCTTAAATTCCTAAAAATGGAAGCTTTTAAACTTAGCAATGCTAGGGTAAATATATTGAAAATAGAGTTTTGCAGGCAGATGTCAAAAGCTGTAGGTACTTCTTTGCTTTTGAAATCAAGATTCACTGAATCCCTTGAGATGAGAAAGATAAAAGAGAATAAAACAGTCTGGGCTTTTTTTATAGTTAATTTGTGATGTTCTTAAAGCATGTCTTGCCCAAATCACTTCTTTAACAGCTGTGCAAAATTCCAAATTGGGAAGCAAGCAAGGGGGGATTGATCCCAATCCTGGGGCAGAGTAAGTGGTGTTCTGATGAAAAACCCTATTAAGTTTGCTTGATTACTTGGCATACCTAGATTTCCTTTATTTAACTATAGTTTACCAGCTGACTACAAGCACAGGTTCCATCTCCACCCTATTTATTTAGCCTTTTTCTAACTTCTCAACGGATAAAGCCCCATGGCTGAGGACATATTTGTTCAGAGGCTCTATTTCTGAGATTGGCCCAAGTGTCTTACATTTCACAAGGTTTTTTGGAAACATATGGAAGCACTAAAAGACTGCAGTGAGAAAACATAAGTTCTCTTAAATGAGAATCTGCTGCTCTAGCAGGCATATGCTACTGGATTTTATCCATCTTTTCCATATTGTGAAGGTAGGGTATGATGTTATTTTTGTAGTTTATCTTCTCCACTTTTATTCTTCTCTAGGCTTTCGGCACTTTATGTTGATGTGTCTGTTGGACATATGTTTGCCTTGCTCCTCAGTGTCAATCTTTGCACGTGAAGGCGACTGTTTTTCTGGAATCTCTTGGATCTGATTATGCAGCATTTTGCCTTTTCTTTCTCTCTTGTTAATTTTTATGTCTTTGGAAAAGTCTCCTCAATGCACTACATGAAGTAGATAGAGATTTGCTTTCAGTCTCTTCCCAACATAAACACCAACATTTCTTTCAGAAGTACCTCAAAATAAGTATGATGAATCTCCCCAGTTTGTTAAAGCAACTGATGGGAGTTTACCTTGGCAAATAACTTTTGTAAAGCAGGATCCTACTTCAGGCTTGTCAGGCTAAAGAGAAAGGCACTGAGCAGGCTGAGAGAGGAAGGATGGATCACTCAGTGAATCCCATGCTAACCATGTGTTTTCCAGGTTAGTTTCTAGCATTGTTCCTTGCATATAGGCAGATCTGTTGTCAAGCTGAGTGAAAACAGAGACTTAGTGTTTCAAAACTATAGAGTGAAGTCTCAGTGTGGTTGTATTGTGTTCAGCAAATTAAGGCCAAAAAGTTATATCAGTATTGGTCTATCTGTACATTTCAGATGCTAGGAACTGCAGGTAAAGATGACTTATACAGAGTAAGAACTATGAACTATTCAGACTGGAAGACTGAAAGCTGAGCTGAGTAATATTTCATAACTTAGAGTTATTTATCTTCTTTTTCCTCTAATGTACTTTAGATAAATGAATTAAAAATACAATGGAAAGAATATTTAGGAAGAAGGTGGCCACCCATTTGTCTCTGAGGTGGCTTTATCAGATTATCTGTGAGTTTTCTCTGGTATAATGCCAGTTGAAAGAAAACAGTCTTTTTGGGTACATTCATCAAGATACTTTGAAAGGGTCTTCAGTAAATACACTTAAGACAAGTCTTACGTATTCTTCAGAACAGTATTTCCCAAATGTTTCAGAATGTATTTTGAAGGCTGAGTCATTTTACAGCTATGAGATATTCCAGATATTCACACCATGTATCTCAGCTGATAACAGTACTTGTGTACTATCAATTGATATCGCTCTTGATAACTTTATTTTTGTGAGAGAAAAGGGGGATTTTATATTTTTTTATTGCATCATTTCTTTAGTCAATCCAGCCTTCTTATGCCTGTTTTACATTTGTGGGTATATATCCATGCCACTTTTTAAAAGTAATTAAAAATCTTCACGTAGTACAGGAGAAAGTTCAATGATACAAATATTTATGGTGCAAAGCTCTGATCCCTGATTATGTGTGTCTGCCTCCTACTTATTTTTAGTGTGTCTTCACTGGTTCCAAGACCTTAAAAATTGGAGAATGAGAATTTCTTGTGGTTTTGAAGCCTCTGGGAACTGTGGCATTTCAGTCTATGGCTATATCAAGGGAATGCTTTGGAGGCAGTTAAAATTTATGATTCAAGGATCTGCAGAATAGTGTGCAGAGTTAGCTTGTACTTAATTTCTCTGATGCTGTTGTTTGTTTGTTTTTTGACTTTCAAAGTAGCTTCCTAGTTCATTATGAAATTACTCTATTGTTCTTTTATAATAATTAAATACAGTCAGTTCTGTTAATTATTTGAAATGATGTGTGTTTCCCAATAATATAGTCAACTGAGCATTGCAGAGACTGAAGTCTGTCTTTTTTTTTTCAGTTTTACAGAATTCAGACCTTTTTTTACTTGATATCAAAGTTGTGCACAATCTTGTCAACCAAAGGAAACACATGAAAGCACTTGATAGAATGAATTTTAATAAATCCAAAATCATGGGGTCACCCTGTGATTAGCAGCAAAGATGCTGGAAAAAGATGTTAAAGCATGTCATGTCATCTGCTGCAGAGGCAAGAAAACTAGTAACAAAACTTAAAACTTAGTGATGATGCTAAGATTTTCAACAAGAAAATTCCTTTTCCATGTAGAGTCCAAAGAGGAGGAAAAAATGTCCTGTAATGGGAAAGGGCTTGTTTTCCTGATGTGTACAAGTGAGCAAAGCAAGCTCACAAATTAGGTTGCTCCTGCCAGCATTTTGAAGTCTTTGAAGAAATACCCTTTGCATTGATGCAAAGGCTTTGAAGAAAGTCACCCTTAGCAATGTGATGTCTCTGAAGTGATGTAGATCATGCATTAATAATTACAGGAAAGTTTCCATTTTCTTGTAAATTTACTCTTTTACTAACAATCTTATCTATTTATGAAGGGATCAAGATCTGTTACTAACTGGGAAAAGTTCATATACGTATTTGTGGCTGAAGTTGTTCCTTGTGGCATTGTATTTGATACAGATGTTCTGCATTAATAAAATGTAGACCTGCTTTGTGATACAAGCAGGGGAGAGAGTACTATAGCAGCAGAACAGATCTCTTTGTTGATGAACTTTTTTGAGTGCTTTTGCCAATTCTGAGAGTTTGCATTGAACTCTGCTTATTTCTTTTGACTACATGATCTCTAAGCTGTTTGGGTATGGGCATTCTTTTTTCTTCATCACATGGTGATATCTAGTAATACAGGGGAGCAGTTTCTTTATGCCTGTATACCATGAGACATCTTTTTCTGAAAGACTTGCACAGAACAGACAAAAGAAGGGACAGTTTTCATTAATCTTAACCCTAAGTGCAGAGAGCCCATGATTCTATGAGTGACTAAGAAACAGGATTGAACAGTAGATCAGAAATCTTTGTGTGTAGTAATTTATTAGGTGCATTATAAAAAAGGAAATTTACATCTATTGCTCTACTTAACTGATAGTCACACTATTTGGCCAGCAGCTTTACATAAAAGTATTACAAAAGAACAGGTTATCAATTGTTCCTCCATACTATCTGTGGATATGTGGATCATTCTTCTTATATTTAAAGGTTAAAATCAGAAGATTCTTAACTCTAGTCTGAGACTAATCTTTGCCTCCCAGTTTTGCTATTTTTTATTTTCCCTGAGTTAAACACCAGTTACCATTAGGATTGTTATTTATAATCTGATCACAGTACATTTTAAGTGTTGCTTTGGTAAAAGAAGAACAATGGGTTATTTTTGTAACTGAACACTTCTTGTTTTACCTAGTCAGTGTAGATTATTTTCCTTATGTGTATGTATCAATTTCATAGACATGCTTTAACTATGTGATAAGTATCATATGGCATTATTTAATGAATATTTTGTCCTTGTACAAAATTTGTAAGCTATGCATGTATCTTATTGTTAGGATGACTGTTTTCATAGGTCCTTTTTTTATATTATTTATTGGGACTATCGAATGTGAATAAACATGAACATATCTGTAGTTCTGTGGAGGCAAATATCTGTCTTTCTTTTTTTTTCATGGTAAAATAAGCTCTTATGTACTATTACTCTTTCTGTATTATAATGTTATCCTAACTTTTAGGGTTTGCTGGAATACTTTCCTTGGGGGAAAGCATGATAATTATATATCTATATCTATATAAATAGATATAAATATATATATAGATATATA
>JAOEGS010009334.1:0-21878 GCA_025447755.1 Corythornis vintsioides | reverse complement strand
AATAGATATAAATATATATATATATATATATGTTATAGACCTTAAGTCCTTTATTTTATTTTGTGTTATTTTGACTGGAGGAGGCATGAGTTTTAGGTTGGGGTATTTTTGTTTGTTTGCAGTTGCCCTTCCTGCACTGCATTTACAAGCAAGCTGGAAATAGATCCTTAGCTAGTGTAATTGCTATGCTTCTGGTCACTTCAGTGTAGCTGAAGGTTATCTGTTGTGATGGAATCATGGTGTCATGAAAGCATATAGAAAAACTCAAAGGGAAAATTATTTTATTATGGAAATTCTGATTCTGATCCTTAGAGAGAAGCTACCAGACATGCTTAACTAAGTGTAAGATTTTCTGTGTGGAGTCACCTATGCCCAATTCAATTAAAGCTTGGTCTTTAAATTTGTAAATAGGAAATCTGGTGACATTCAACTTCCACATCAATATTCTGCCAGTATGTGTATTACCTATATATTTGTACATTTTGCTTCAAATAAATAAAAAAACCCAAAAACAAAATACCCATCTATTTGAAACCTTTGCGCTCAGTCTTGTTGTGCCATTTAAAATTTTGTCCTTAAAAGTGTTTTTAAAAAGACTTTCAATTATCATTGTTTTGTTTTTTAATTTTTAGAAAAGTTTATTGCATTCCTTTGCAAATATCTCAATTTGTCGAATAAAGGTTAAAAATTAGATACATGTTATTCATGTTAAAGTCACACCCAGCTTATTTAAAGGCAGCTTTGACTTAGAGTTGCAAGCCTGAGGATATTGATTTGAATTATGCATGACTGTCTGGTATACAGTTCCATTAGCCTGCTGGATGGATAATGTAAACATGCTCAGAATTTTAAGTATCCTATATGAGCGGCAGGTTAAAAATAGAGCTGATAAGAGCATGTATATCTGAAAAATCCAAACCTTGGAGAATGAAACTACAAAAGGTTCAGCTTTTCAAGATGCTGACTTGAGGTGTGATTTTCTTTTCTTTGAAAATGCTCAGCCTGAACAAATACAGCTTATGTATATGACTTGAACAGGTGACACGATTGCTGTTGTTTACAGCAAAGAGTTGTCATCTGTACCAGAAAACACACTTGTAACTGAAAGGTCAGGGCCAACTCTGCATCTTTTGGGAAAAAAAAAAAAAAAAAAGGAAAAAAAAATGGGGCAGTGTCTGTTCTTGGTCAAGTTTAACCCTAGCATTAGACTCATTTCTTCGTATCTTTAAGGAATCTTGCTTAGAATGTTATTTGATTTTTCACAGACTTTGTGGCTTTCAGTATATCTTAGTTTCTTGTTTTATCTCATTTGTTGTTGGTCATCCATGTGTTTTAGCAGTCTGTAGTTTGGCAGTACATGTAATTGCTTCTGAAACTTTGTAAATGCTCAGCACATAAAGCACTGTGTTAAGATTTAAAACAGATAGTATCTTTTTGGAATATAGTCCCAGATTTCTGTGAATTTTAATAGGAAAAAAAACCCCAAAAACCCTCTGAAGAGTAGAATGCCATCTACATTTCATTTTATTATGGTCTGTTATACTTCAAAGTGTTCCTCTTGCATATGTAGCATTTGTGACAATTTGATAAATTGCGTGAAAATAAAAACTATTGCACTTATTTTCAAGATCTCATGGACACAAAAAAGAAGTCTTAATTTTGCATTAATTTGTACCTACATTCCCAAAATTATTTTCCTTGGAGTGCTTCATATTTGGCTGTGTTAAACTCTTTACGAACTGCCAGAATTAAACTGTTTTAGACTATTAGAATAGTGAGAGAGAATAATGATGTATTTTCCCTGGACTTTACAGTATTTATTTGCTTACATTTCAGTATAGAACTAAATACATGAAAAACTACAAGTAAATGTATAACTTAAAAGATTTTCTTGAAGTTGATTGTAGTGCTCTGATATTTATTTTTTCCCCAGTCAAATCTTGGATAGTGAATTCTGTCCATGCAAAATTTGGCCAATTGATAACTCTTGTGTGGATCTGGTAACACTGTAAAATATATTTTGAGTCCTTTTTGCTTCTAAGTGAGGAATAATTAATCTAAGATACTAGCATCTGCTGCTCTCCTTGAAAAAAACTTACCCTGTTTGATAATGGCTGCTATCTTTGTTTTCAGAGCAAAACACCTCTTAGGCAGAGATCACCACAGCTCTGAATCATCTCTTCCTGGTGCCATTTCCTTCCTGTTAACAAGAAGGGGCTTTAAAAGAAGATGCTTTTGGGAAATAAAACCAGTAGTTGTCCTTAGTGGTCAAGACAATCTGTGGGCTTCTGAATTGCAGTGAACAGTGATGATGATTTCCAGGCAACTCTGAGATTCTGCAGAGAATGAATTTAAGAATCCTTTTTATGAAGGATGGTAGATGGTAACAATAGTAGTTATTTCTTTAAAAATCCCAGTTTTCACTGGGAATGGGGGATCTCTTGTGTGCTTTTATGCACAATACAGATAATCCACACAAACATTATACAAAGCAGAAAGGATTGCATGTGTGAGTGGGAATGTAATGGCAGGAATACAGAGCCATTGTGTAAATATCTCCCCTTTTCCAGATGTTCACTTTTTTTGTGAGTGGTTCCAACATTAAACTACAGAAGTAGTAATATTTTGGTAATACAAATGATTTGCTATAAATACCATGGTCAATTTTGAGTTTAATTATTCTCTAGATTTCAGTTACTTGTAAAAGAAAATTTCAGGGGTAGGGGGAAGTGCAATTTCATTCTAGTTGGATGTTCACAGTAAAAACATTATGTGGATGTTTTTCATCCCCAAAGTAAAGTATCATAATCTGAGATAGTTCAAATATAAAAGAAATACAACTTATGAAATCCATGCAAATATAAGACTAACCTTATATTTGAACAGTGATATTGTGCAAAACATGAAAAGATTTAATATGGTTTTAGTTCATTTGGGCTTGTGGTAGAAAACATAATGAAGTAACTGTATCATCTTAATATAAACAAAGGTAAGAGTATAGTTTTTATGCTTCATTGTCTCTACCTCAGATGTTATGCTTCAAATTCTCACTATTTTAAAGCAAGGCTGAGCTTGTGGACATGAACAAGTTAGGTAAGGTGTGTTTTTTGTTGTTGTTTTGCTCTAATACATAGGGAAGTTTAGATAACTGAAAAAAGGGGCAAGAGGTAGCATTTGCTACCCATTCTTCTCTGCCTCTCTAGCTCTTCATCACCTTCATGGCATTCATTTATGTAGCTGATGTCTTCCCATTGATTTAATGAAAATTGTGAGTTGATTCTGAATGAGAGCACACTGAGTTCATATTACAATAATTTATTTTTCTTCTGTTTATTCTACTTTACTTCTCATACATTAATTCAGATTTTGTTAGTATCTGTACTTGGTTCTTGAATCCTGTGTAAATTTTGCTGTCTGAGTGGGAGAGAATCTTTTGTTTTTAAGAAGAGGTCAGAATACAGAAACATAATGGGAAAATCAGTTTCCTAACTGCCCTCTTCTTCACTGATTAGTACAAATTATTCCCAGCTTGTTGGAATGCAATTTGCATTTGAAAATGCTCATAATAAATTGGTATAGAGACCTAACAATTTCTGTTTAAGGGAGTTTTATTTACACTAGTTTGTGTAGTCTTGGAGTTGCTTAGTGTTTCTGCAACTCCTTTGTGAAATGCTCACTGAAATTTGTTGTGTTCCACATTTCCAGTGGATTATTGATCTAGAAACTCTTAAGCTCTGTCAACTGAAATAAATGGCAAACTCAGAATTAGTCTGTGTACTCCAGTTTTCATTTTAACACAGTTTTATATCTTTCCCTGTTTTTATTTTGTTTTCCTTGTGAAAAAGTACTAGATTTCAGATAGCAAAGGACCTGATTGGTTTTGTTTTTTTGTTTTGTTTTGGTTTTTTTTTTCATGACAAATGTTAGTATATGGCATACCTCAATTTTTAGGGGTGAGGGGGAAGAGAGGGATACTTGCAAGGGGTTAGATATTCATCCTGTATAGATGGCTCAGATTCCTACTGTGTCAGTTTTCTGGTGTTTGATAAGGCACACAAAGCAGTTGTGGGAGAAAGCATATCACTTGTATCCATGGTAACTCAAAAGATACTTTGGAACTCAAAAGGATAGAATAAGCCAGAGTAATAGGTCTCATTATAAGGGCAAAATACATAAAAGGTTCAGGCATATGCTTTTAATTAGTTGCCAGAAATAGCTAGAATCAGAGATGATGCAATGAAACAATAACTCTTAGTGTTAGATGTGGAGCAATATTTGAAATCTAAAGCAAGGCTTTAATCTTACATCTGATGGGTATTCGGTCCATAAATACTAATAGATTTGCAATGGTTTCTTAATCATGCTTAGGACATGAGAGCACACACTGATAAAAGCTAGTGTAAGTCTCATATGATTGCAAGTTTCAGAAGTTCCATAGTGATGGTAATTCTCAGGGTTTCTTCTTATGAATAGCTTGTGCGAGGCATTCTCATGGTTTACAAATGCAGTGCTGGAAAAATAAATGTAATGAGTACTTCTATGTAGGGATAAAAAAAAATATTGAAAATGCGGATTAATTTGAAATCAAAGATACAGTATTTTTTCAGAATAAATTAATTAATTTCCAAATAGGAAGGTAAGCAATGGGGGAAAGCATGAAAATGTAATATAAAACTTGAATGGATGGACTTGAATTGAATCCTGGAGATCAAAAACAGTGTATGAAGGACAAGGTATAGGATATTTGAATAACCTTTTTAATAGAAATATTTTAATACGGTGAGTAATTTTAAAGTTTTCTATTTGAACAGCAGTGTTTGTAAGGAACCATCTTGTATTGCAGTGCAATTCTCCACATTATTTCCTCTGTTGCTATAGAAACTAATTCTAGTGCAGCTGTGATCGCTTATCAAAATTCTAATGTTTCAATACCCATTTCTTATTTTGAGTTATTTAAATAGCCTTGTCTTACTTTGAATCAAACTGCACATTTCATCACTGCTGAATTGTTGACTGGTCAAAATGCTCATGCAAAGTGATAGCAAATGCTGGAGGTTTTTGTTTTTTTCTTTCTGCCATCTAAGCTATCATACTTATTGTTGAAGTTTGACTAACAAGCAAATTAAGGCTTTTTCACTTGATAATTATAACGGTCAATATTTGCTGTCTAACATCAGCATTTTGTAATGGATATTGCTTCCTCAGTGTAATCTTAATTATATTTAACATTTCATAAACCTTATATTGTTCCTGTTACTGATAGGTGGCTATGGGGTCTGTGTATGTATATTTGTGTACTTATGTCTGTATATGTATGCTCTTGTATTATTTGGTTTTTTTGGGGTTGGGGTTTTTGTGGTGGTGGGTTTTGGTCAGTTTGTTTTTAAATGAAATTACTGTGTTGCTGTATGTATTTAATGCAGGATGCAGCAACATAATTGACATATGCAGAGGAGCTATACTTGCCTGTGAATTGTTAAACTGCTTTATAGATATTTGAGATGCCTGTATTTGAGATGATTTAGTGTAGAATTGAATGGAGTTTTCTGATAGATATTATAGGATCAGTGGATCACAGGTTGAAAAGGTCCTGTGGAGGCTAACTAGTCTGATCTGATTGAAAGAGAGCTAACTATAGCCACTCTAATTTCAAAGCTTATTCTACATTAGTCAGAATTTCCTTTGTTGCAACATACACCTATCAGTTATATATCAGCTTTATATGCAGCTTAATATAGGTGTTTATTAATAAATTAGCTTAAACTTCTAATGTCAATATTAAAAAAAAATAGCATTCTGGTTATGAACCATGTTAAAGGTAATTCTGTCAAGTATGATTTCAATTGTAATGTTAAGATCAAAAAAACTTTGCTGACACCAGCTGTTCAAAAGGATTGGATGGTAACAGGTCTGGAGACATATCATATATTTTCTGATGATTTAGCAAAGCTACTGAAATGTTCCAGTAGTACTTTTCAAGATAATCACTGACTTTCTAATGAGTGTACACTAATTTAATGTAGAGTGAAATAAATCATTTTCAATTTTGAAATTATCATACAAATATTTTGCAGCTGTAGCTGTCAGACTTTGATTACTAATTACCTGTTGTGCACTACCTTTAAGTTTCTTACTCAACAAGCAGTATCAAACAGTAATTTCAAATTAGGTATATGTATTTTGCCAGTGTAAGAAAGTTCTATGTGAAACAATTTTTGATGGATATGCATGGTTTTACTCTCACAACAGCTAGTGTTACTACAACATGATTTTCCTACTTAATGTTTGGGAAGTTAAATGGGTTGAAAATGATAATGCTGCACTCTGGTCCTTGATTGTTCAGTACTATTGGTTCTTTGGGTGGATGACAAGAACATTTCCTCTCCTGCTGTTTGCTAAGGGCTGAAGCATCATTCTTTAGACCTTCTGAGCCCTCTGTGTGAACTATACAGCTTGGTCACTGTTCTCTCATCCTCGTAAGCTCTTGCACAGCTCTTGTGACTGGTGCTACGTCTGAATGAAAATACCTTCCCCAGCCAGACTCATATTCATCTGGGTCTGTCAAAATGCAGAAAATTGCCCGTTTTGTGAATTATATTACAACAATGGAAAGAGCAACAACTACATCATGTATTACATATAAGCTTAGTAAAGCAGTTTGTCTGTGACAGTGGGAGGTCTCAGAAATGCTGCAAAGAAGTGCAGGAAATTTAGCTTTGAGTAATTGTGTTTCTTTATGCCTGGAGAAACTTGTTTGAGGCCTTGCTGGAGTGAGTGGAACTGACTGATATGCTCCCTGCTGCTTAATCCATGCCTTTGCTGTGATTCCTAGCCCTTTTACTGGGGGTGTGAAGGGAAGATACCTTGGTTTTCAGGCATATCCATTTCCTGGGATGTCTGGTTTGACTTCTCTTTTTCTTGTTAGTTGGCCCCAGAAGTGTTACTATTGCCATTACTCCTTAGTGTACTAATACCTAAAACGTTTTAGAGGAGTTCTTCAGCAGATATAGACAATTTTCTTCTATTGTTGACCTATTAGGTACTTCTGCAAATTGAGATAATTATTTCTTTTTTCTGGGTTCTAGCCGCTTTATCTTTGATAAAGGTATGACAGCTGTTTCGAAGACCAAAAAAAAAACCACAACTGTTTTTTTAGAATCCTTTTCACAGGAATAATATGCTGCAGGAAATACAGTTTGTTTTACTAAAGCAAGTCACTGAGCCAGTGTGTCAAGGAAAGAAGGGCAAAAAGTGCCTGAATAGATAAGAGAAACCAAGGTCCTTAGGAATCTCAGGATCTGAATAAATAATTACCACCGTCTCCTCACTCAAAGGAAAAATTATAATAAATCTAGAACATAAATATAATAATTAATTCTTGTTCTGGGAAATGCTTTGCCTCTCCTTTAATGTAACTAGCTGTGTTTTCTAGGTTGTGCAGATTTTCACCTATAAATACAGATATTCCCACCCATCAGACACTGATTTCTCTTTTATCTCTTTGCTCTGTTGACATTGCTTTTTTTCTCAGATCTGAACCACTTTTTTGCATGTCATGTATTATTTTATTTTCCCTATTCCTTCACCTTTTTCCTCTGTCATTTTTGCTTTGTTATTTTACCTGTTGGTAATTTTTCATTCCTGTTTGCAGCTTGTCTACTCTCTATTCCATTCTTTGCTTTTTTCCTTATTTTTCTTAAAGACCTACTAAACTTCTCCCTTAAATTCTTTATTCATTTATGAACAACCTCTCAGTTTATTTCTGAATCATTGCATCTACTTTCTTTTGCTTTTTTTTTCTTATTCCCTTTTTTTCCCCACCCTAATATTATGTTTTTTGTTGGGTTGTTTGTTTTTTCCTTCTCTTCCACTACAGAGCTGATGATAATGGAAAATTCTGTGGGGGGTATATCTCTTAAGAAGTTAGTGGCTTCCTTGGAGGTTTCCATGTTGATGGTTGTACACAATTCAGGTAAATTTTAGATGAATAATAATAATCAAGACATGAAGTATTAAAAAAAAAAAAATAACAAACAAACCAACAAGAAAAACAAGCCACAAAAAAAACTCCAAAGAACCCCCTGTAAAAAAAAAAAAGACAAAAACAAAGAAAACAGGAAAGCAAATAAGCACACAAAAAACCCCCAAATAAGAATAAATGTCTAGGGTACTAGTCTTAATAGACTTGGTTTCAGTTTCAGGCTTCATTGGAAGCTTTCTCTGTTTATGAGCAATTCTGAGCTACTTTTACATCAATCTTTATCACCTCTTATTTAAACCTGCACTTTCATTCCCTATATATGAAATGTCAGCCACATTAACTTCTGCTGTTATAGGAGTACTCTTACTCACCATAATATATATTTCACTTATGTGTATGAACAGTTATGAGATACCCAAATGGAGATCATATAGATACCTTAAGTAGATTGGCAGAAAATGAAACTCCTGCCCTACTGAAATGTTTCATGCAAAATCATTGTAATGCTGCTCTCTGTTAGCGACTCACTCCAACACAGTGTCATTTACACTCAAAATTGCTGTGAAAATAAGGCAGAGGAATAAAAGCATGTTGTGTTCCTATTCTGGAAGCAGTTCTTTTAAAAACTTAAGAATTTTTTTTTTCCCTGGTTCATTTTCACCAGCTACAGTAGTAATAAATAGCTAAAATAATAGAGAATGCAGCTAACAAGCAAAGGTGGTTTTAAGAAATTAAGTTACTCCATTTTTAGTTTCAGAAAGTTATTTACTGAAATAAGTTGTTTTATTTAAAAGTATGGAAAAAATTGTGATATTCTGGTAGTTAAGGAACACATTTAAGTACAGTATATGCTGCTGAATGGATCTTGTTTATATCAACAAATTAATAATTCCTGAGTTCTGTATAATATAATTTTATCATTTAGAAAACTTTGTTGGGTTGTGTTGGGGTTTTGTTGTTGTTGTTTGTTGGTGGGGTTTTTTTTTAATAAAATAAAAAATGAGGGTGCCTGAAATGAGCTGCAAAAATATTAAAATGTTCAAGAAAAATGTACACACAACTTAACTTTGATTTCTAATAATCACAGTTGAGGCTTAATAGAATGAGAGCAGGAGCATTACAGGAATATTAGTTGCA
Source organism: Corythornis vintsioides (assembly GCA_025447755.1). Lineage (NCBI taxonomy): Eukaryota > Metazoa > Chordata > Aves > Coraciiformes > Alcedinidae > Corythornis > Corythornis vintsioides. Next base: position 12,760 of record JAOEGS010009334.1, on the reverse strand, counting down.
TGTTACTTTACTGGGAATGGATTTTTCAACTTCTGTGTCATCTTTTTTTACCTTTTCATCATTTTATCCTGCTGTTCCACTCCACTCCTTAATACTGCAGTTGTAGTAGTATTAAACTGTAATGGAATTTGAAATGTAAGTTAAAGTGAATATTGTATTCAAATGAAGTATAGCAGTGACAGGAAAAAAATTTCTAAGCTCACTTCCAGCTACTACCATCCAGAGGGACAAGGGGATTCTAGCATGTGCACACTGGTCAGAAATGGGGATTCTTCTGGGCCTGAGACAGTGCATGGAGTTTTCAAAGCATTTAGCTCTAAATTTCTGTTAAGCATCTGTAAGTGCTGGTGAGATAGCCAAACTTGTGTGAATTTTCACAGAAATGATAAAAGGCATTTCCTTGTCGCCAAGACACTCTTAAGATTTCAAAGCTGGTTGTCAATTACCTTCAGCAAGCAGGACTTCTAGTGTATTTTAAAAGGAGGGGGAAGGGAAGATCCTATGAATTGGTTTAACATGTTCTGGGAAGTGGTATTTTGCTATTATTTTGATAATTATGAAAAAGTGAATAGTGAACTGTTATGCAAAAGACTATGTGCTAATATGTGAAATTAGGCAGCATAGTAATCCAAAAATTAGTGTAAAGGAAAGTTGGGTGCTTATAAAAACAGTAGAAATTAAACCATCATCTAATAATTTTTTTCTACCCAAGAAGTTGAATGAACATGCTTAGTACAAATGATTTACCTAAGGAAATACAGTTACTGGTGGGAAGACAAACACATTTACAGTTTCTCTTCTGAAAGATCACTGCTTCCAAAAAGCTGGAGAGCTATATGTAGTCTCAGAAAATAAGTGTTTTTGAAATCTTATTTTAAAAATAAAAAAAAATAAATCTGGAAAGTGTTGTTTATTTATATTTGTGTCAATAACAGATTAAAATATTGAACCAATAGGTTTAAATAGTATTTAGATATATTTTGGACAGCTGGAAAGTATAAATACAGAGCCAGGTAGTAGAACTTATTTCTATTCAAATTAATAGAAATACTGTGTAAGGAATCAGAGGATGATACTTAAATTGAAAGAAAATGAATTAAAGAGATGCTAATGTATAATTTTCATTGAAAGACTACCAAAATATTTGGGAAGGAAACAAAGAACTGTCTTTGACAGTTAGTTCACTGTAATGTTTTAATAATGTATTTGTGGTTTAAATATTCTAATTTGGGGTAATTTTGGAAAGAGAAAGCTTGGAAATTTTCACCAACGCAGCGCTTTTGTGTATTGCTCTCTAAAACAGACCATAAATTCTTATAAAGCAGAAGTGCTCTAATAAGTGCAGAAAAGGACAAATGTATTTTGTCAGCAAACAAAACCAAGCTGTAGTTCTGAGGACTCATGATTTACCCTGACTAATTTTTTACAATTACTATGTATTTGTAACTTAACTGGTTTTAGACCTCTCCCAAATGAGAAAATTGAAGCTTGAAGGACTGAATATAAAAATAATTCATTAATTTTGGATTCGTTTTCTTAAAAAAACAAAGGAGAACCTTTTTATTAAATGAATGACCAGTAGAAAGCCTTATTAGGTAAGGAAAACACAGTGCTAATAACCTAATGTGACATCAGGTGTAAATGGCAGCAACACAGTTTTGATTTTCACAGGTCTGGGATTAAGCTCATAATGTACAGAATTTTCTAAATTCTGGGAAACAAAGGAGAACTATGTTTTATAGGAAAAAAACCAAACAAAACAGATGTGATTATTTTTCTTGTTTACTGGTAGTACAACTGTGAATAAAAATCTAATGTATGGCAACTGCGAAAACATAGCTGAGAAAAGATTTTGGTTTTTTTTCCCTATTGTTCATAATGACCCCATACCACTCCTATACCCCCCTTTTCCATTAAGCAAGACTTGTGCCATAAGTCTTTTGGAAAAGAAATATAATAATGTTGGGGTAATTTGTTTTATGTGAAATTATATGGGGTTTTTCCTCACAAAAAAGCATGTAAGCTTTTAATTTTAAAGGAGGGAGAGCCTCGAGGTTTCATTCAATATTTAATGTTTAAATTTTATACTCCTCATAATGTGGGGTAATTCAGTCAACATAATATTTTTGGATGGTAGAAGAGTTCAAACATGAAAATTCCATTTGGACTGTCTGTGCTGCATATCAGAAATCTCTAAGGGTATTTAATCATTCAGAATAAGAAAGGTTTCTTTAATTTTTAAACATGTATTTCATTTTATGTTTTATTTAAATTGTCTTAACATTTACATAGAACCCCTTGAAGGCTTGAAAACTTGAAAATTACTTTAGATTTAAAAAATAAATAATTATGAAACATAGTGTAAGTGGAGAGATATTAGAGGAAGAAAAGATACCATTTGAGTATGAAGATATTGTGATAATTACAAAATACAACTTGCAAAATTTATTAATTTCTATAGTGATTATTTGTTTTAAAGGAACTGGAAAAGAGATTTCCAAAGAAGTTTTGCAACAGTGTTGCCTCCCACAAACAGTATGAGTATTTAAAGAAACAATACATGTGAGAAACTCCAAGTTGCAAAAGTGTAGTTAATTGTCACTTAGGAGTTGGGGGCATTTTAAACCACAAGGACAGGTTTTTTTCCCCTGTGTTGAGAGGTGGGTGTTCCTAGGAAATATGGGCTAAAGAGAGCTTGGTATGTGATGCTGATTATAACCTTTGGGAAAATTAATTAAGATAGCAAAGTCTAAACATGGTAAATGCAGAAAGGAAGATGAGCAGGTTCACAGGGAAATGCTCTACAGCCAACCGTGGTTCACAAGGGACCAGGACAGAGGGGAGAAATTGGGAGCAGTGGAAGTTAAAAGCTCAAATAGTAACATAAAACATTAAGAATTTTTATTTTTACTTCTTAAAAAATAAACTTGTGCATGTTTAAACTCAAAAATTACTGAGAAAGGTTTGTGTATTTTTTCATAGTTATCAATTATACCTTTCAGAAATGCACATTTTGGCCTAGGTTCCTGTGTCAGATTTTACTGACAGTTCCTTGAAGTGGATGGCAAGGTGTGTAGCATCTCCCCTTCACTTGCAAACAGTCCCCTCTTATGAAAACAGATAAAACTTCATGTAGCAAACAGTACTAAAAAGAAGGTATTTTGACTTAAATATGCTAATGCCAGTTTACATGCTGTAATTTCTGCGTGTACCAGTGAAATGCTGGTCTGCTTGTATTTGTCAGGTATTTCACTTATGGTTCTGGTTTCTTTAGCTGGTGAGCAAAGGCTTTATTATTGCCATCATATGAATAATTTTCCCAGCCCCCTAAAGAAGGATGAAAATTTTAAGTAAACCTTTTAACCCTTAGAATATTGAGTATTCAAAACTGCCTATTGACACCAACACACTATAATCTCAGTTTCAAGTTTACAGAATATCTGTGTCATACTAGACAACTTAGTGAAACTAAGTTAGTGAAACTAAACTCATGAAAATGCAAAGTTATATCACATATTTGGAGTGGAAAACGGGATGTAGGATCTTTTCTTTGTTTTTCCTCTATTCTGGCATTTTTTTGTCTGGTACAAACCTCAGGTTAAACCTGATTTGCCTTCTCTGTGATTATTTCTTCCAGGTTTAGGCTATCACCTAGTCTGATCCAAACTGGTGTGGTCATTTAGTATGATTCATTTCACTGGGGAACTGGAAAAATTTATTTTTGATCTGGTCTGAGAGAAGAAAGTTTCTTGGGAAACTTGTGTAGAAATGATGCAACAATTGATGTTAAATTTTCTCTAATCTGCTAGTTAAGAGTAACTCTTTAGCAGGTGTTATTAGCCACATCCAGTGGTCCGTGGAAGGTATTCTTTGACTTTGCCACAGTATAAAAGTACTCATAAGTGTAACTGTGTCCAATTTTATACCCTAAATGAAAGATACAGGGGATGACTGTGGTTCTATGTATAAATATGCAAACACTTCAGTGCATGCTCTCCTTTCACTCCAAACATTTTTCTCCAATACAGTCAGTGACAGGCCAGCATGCACTAGCAGGGCTTTTCTATTTTAAACTTACAAATGCAATATTTTGTTGTTGGATTGGTTGTTGAGGTTAATTGTTTCATCTGTGTGTTTTTTAAGGAAGATAACCAGTATTAGAATTTCAGTATTGCTGTATTTACTTCTGTCTGTGATATAATTTGCTTTTGATACCATCAGTCATTACAATATCTTCATGTAATTCAAATTTGCAGTATTTTCAGAGAGCTGTAACATGAAATCATAATTTTATTGCATCTTTTTCTGTGGGGCGGGGGAAATGAAATGAGTCAATTTCACTTGAAAAAATAATTTGGAAACTTAGATACTTTTTTATGTTGAGAAACCTTTATTCAAAAACAGTTAAATGCTGTTTAGACAGAGGTGTCCTTCAGATTTTTAAACCTGAGTATTTGTTTTGAAAATTTCCATGCCATTTCTGTTTGCTAAACTAACCTATCAAAAATAAGTAGTTAAAACCTGACCCAGTGTTTCAGCAATGTCTGAGATTTTTGAATCACAGCTGGTTAATAAGCATTTTATTTTCTTCACTTCTTCCCTGCCTACATTAGAAGTACCTTTTCAGTCACACACCCTGTGCAGAGTTTTCCCATAGGGACATATAATGGAGTTCATCAAAGTGAAAAAAAAAGTGAGTCACAGTCATTTGTTTACTCATGTAAGACAATAATGGTGTTGATAGTTACCTGGACACACTTTCACTGTGGTAGATGGTGGAAAAGGAAGGAGCTAAAAAGTCTTTGAAGACTTGACTACAAGGGAAAAGAAGAAATACATTGTCATAGCTACTTTTTTCTTACTCTTTCATTTCATGCTGTTTGTTGATTTTTAGCAACACTAAGCAGAAATGTTGTTGCTCTAAATTTGCTAGAATGTTTAATTATATAAATTATGAAAAGGAAGTCCTGTTTTCATAGTATAGTAAAAACATATGTATGATTATTTTGATTAATGTTGGTTTAGATTATATAATTATGCCTCTAGCTTCACGGGCACAAGTTACCTAATACTAAAAAAATAATCAGTGCTTTCCCATATCTCTCTCTCTTTTGAAATAAAGCTTTCTCACTGTTCCTGCATGGGAGTTTCATTATTTTGTCTGACCCATTTTAGCTCACTTTTGTATTTAAGCATTCTCTGCTTACTCTGTTGTCCTTTCCAGCCCTGGTCTCAAGTGTTATCAGCATTGCTCTACCAGCAAAAGACCTCTTTCAGGAGCACTGTAACAGTAATTTGAATTATGCTGATTGGTAGGATGGCTCTGATGGGCTTATAAGAGAAGAGAGAATTCCTGACAGTGGTATCAGCTGGTAGGATTGGTTTAGTTAGTTAGTTAGTCTTTTGCTAAGACATTTTGTCCCAAGAGAGCCACTTTACTGTGTTTTCAACCTTGTTCCATAAAGGGTAAGCTCTTATGCAATGCTCTGTTTATTTATGTGAAATGTTGAATAACTGGTAATTACCTCTGAAGCAGTTAAAAGATTGTTGTACTTGGTGAGGATATAGGTCACAGGCAGGGCAATGCTGTATACAAAAATTTAATGATGAAACTAAACAGTACCACCTTTGTCATGTGGGAAGATAAATTTCTTACTTAGATGAATGTCAAATCAAAGCTTAGATTGTTCTAATGTTAATACTCTTGTTAATTTCCTTGTTTACTAGATCTTTCTGTGAGTGAAAGTATGTCTGACACCAGAAAACATTGTGGCTTTGAATTTTTTGCGTAGCTTAATTCTATGTGTAACAAGCATTGAAATTTTCATTAAAAGCTCTGCAGAATATGTGAACAAAATATGATATAAATTTTTATCTATTCTTGCTATTCCTTCCATTTCAGCTACTGCACACCTTCCTGTTTTTTCCCACTTCTGGTCAACTGTGTAAATGCTGCATGACAAAATATCAGCTCAAAAATGGAAATGTACTTACTTTGAATTAACCTTCTATATCCATAGCCATGCATCAGGATATTTTCTGAGGAGAGGTATAACCATATTTCTATATATGTATCTAGTGTGAGAAGCAAATATGGTCATCATCGAGTATTCATTCCAGGGACAAGATTGCTTATGATCTTTTTTCCACTCTCTTGTGGATCCAGTGACTGGATCTAGTGTCTTCTAGACAAGACAGAGGATATGTACCCTTCAGCTGTCCTTAAAAAATAATAAAACATCTGAGACACTGCTTCACTTGTTTAATTCACAAGTGAGCAGATATCACTTCTGTGGAAGGGCTTGTCTCTGCCTTTATTAGTACATTATTTGTCTTCAGAGTTTAATTTAACATCTCCCTGGGTGTACAACTGCATGGGAGGTAATCAGAAGTTTGATGGCATGGCTTTAGGGAGTGTATTTTGTTTCTTTAATTGGTCTACATGCCACCTGCACAGAAACTAACTTAAGATATCCAAAGGTTGTTGCAAGGTAAGCATCCCTGAAATTCAAGCCTAGATTTTTTCTCATGTCATATTTTTCCTATATTTATTTATATATCATTACACAATCCATTGTGCCTATATACTTTGCTGTTTTTTCTAAATCTTAATCTGATAAATCATTCATTTCCATTAAAAAAAAATATTTTTCAGTAATATCTGTTACCTAATTTGAAATGTAATTTAAAATATCTATTTTTATATATATTTTTAGTACTCTATCCAGCTATTTAGTCTTACCCTTTTCCACAGAACTGTTTCAACAGTAAATAATCAGAAAGTAAGTAAAGAATTTTCACTTGTTCTCAGCGAACTGCATTCAGAGGATGAGAAAAACACCTCCACTAGATGAACTGCAGCCACCTCCATACCAGGATGACAGTGGTTCTCCTCATCTTTCATGTACACCTTCTGAAGTTGGAGACAGCAAATGTGAATTTTCCCAATGTAGCAACAGTCCAAGATGTTCATACAAGTGCCCAAGTGAGGGAAGCACAGGACATGAAATCGAAAGCTTCCATAACAAAGGATATGAAGAGGATGTACCAAGTGATAGCACAGCTGTCCTTAGTCCAGAGGTAAGTGAAAACAGTTGAGTGTTCTGAAGTGCAGCTTTTGGAGAGGTTTTTTTGTAATCTAAAGATCAGTGTATGGTTCTATGGACACTAATATTACAGTGCATTCTGGAAAAAAAAAAATAAATAGTTTGTCTGAAATAGCATTTCAGATTGGTTTAAAACCGTTTGAAAGTTATTGCTAAAACCAGTCAGAAAACTTCATAGCACTCTAAAAAAAAAAAGTAAAATTATTAATTTATTTTCATTGTATTATAGGGCGTCAGTCCATTTAACTTTCTTCTATTTTTACTATGAAGAAATTTTATTTTCTGACATATATTTACTTGAAATATCTTTAGCAACCATTTGCTGCACTGACACCTATGGATAAGTCTGTGTTAGTGATCTCATGTGCAGAAGAGACTTTTTGGTACAAATTTTTGTTTCGTTGCCACCTGACGTTTTGAAGTACATTTAGGGCTCAGTCCTGATGTGCCAACAGGTGTTTTTCCCTTAGTAGACCTCTTGTTAAGTTGCTGTTGCATACCTGGAGTGTTAGTGCAACATCTGGAAGGCCCAGCTGCAAGGTACTTCACCAGGGACACATAGCCAGCTGGTGACTGATCAACTAGGACCACAGTCTGTATGAATTTAATTGCTGATATCGTGAGCACACGTGGTCCTCAAACCCCAACAGAGTGCAGCAAATCCAGTTCTAGTTCTTCTTGTGTCACATCAGTCTCTAACATAGGCATACTCAGTGAGAACTGAGAATACTACCAACTTTTTTGTATTGCTCCTCTGCAACTTCTAGAATGAAGTTTTCAGAGGAGTGAATACCCATAGCTGTGTAGCAACCGGTTTAAAATAAGAACATAGTATTTTTTAATACAGAATACTTTATATAACAAATTATATGCACAAGGACATCTTTGATTTTATGAAAATACACATGAAATAAATTTGCTTTACATACTTGGAATAGCATTCTATGAACTGTAGTTGGACTTGTAAATATTTTGTGCTTCAGTATCACTATCAAACTAGCTGTTGTACCAAGATAGGGGAATCAATATTTTGTTTTAAATTAGAAGTGACAGTAAACAATCTTAAGTACAAAATACAATTTTAGGACATGCCATTTACAGAAAATTCAGCAAGTGCATTTCAAACGGATACAGTTCCAGTAAAATCACATTAATAAAGCCATTATAATTTTTGGCACATTCGTAGAACCCTTGTGGGCTGCAACAAGAGCTGCATGTGCAAGTAGGTGCTGTGTTCTTTGCTGGTGTTTCACTGTTCTCTCAATGACTAACCAACTCTTAAAGCACTGTAATACAGTAACTTAATGTGTGTACTTCCACTGAAATAAGGGAGTTCTGTCTCGTAACAAAAGTATGCACATTTGATCATATGGGGCAGAGAAGAGATTGTAAATACAGCCTAATTTAATCTGATCTCTAATTGGCTCCTGACTTTTGGTGATGTTTGCCAGGTGAAGAAGTCTTTTGATTTTGTCTTGGCTGGCTGCTAGTAAGCCATCTCCTTGTGCTTTTGGTCTTTAATTACCTTGCTTATGAAATGAACAAAAAAGATCATAGCCCCTTTATATTGCTTAGAGAAAGCCATGTATTTCCATGATAGATTTAATAATAGAATGCAATAAATAAATAAATATTTTAAAAGCTTTTTTTCTTCTTCAGGATATGTCAGCTCGAGGATCATCTTCACAGCTTCCTAAACCTTTTGATCCTGAGCCAGTAGCTAAATATGGCACACTGGATGTGACTTTTGACTATGACTCACAGGAACAGAAGCTTTTGGTGACAGTGACAGCTGTCACAGACATTCCCACATACAGCAGGACAGGTGGGAGCTCATGGCAAGTACACCTAGTTCTTCTCCCTATAAAGAAGCAGAGAGCAAAAACCAGCATCCAGCGGGGACCGTGCCCTGTCTTCACAGAGACATTCAAATTTAATCATGTTGAGTCTGAGATGATTGGGAATTATGCAGTTCGCTTCAGACTGTACAGCGTGCGTCGCATGAAAAAAGAGAGGATTGTGGGAGAAAAGATTTTTTACTTAACCAAATTGAATCTTCAAGGGAAGATGTCAGTGCCAGTGATACTGGAACCTTCTTACAGTCTCTCTGTGAGTATTAAATAAGGCAGAAGAAGAATGCAGTGATATACAGTGTCTTGAATTTTGTAAGAATAGTGTGGATATTTATAGTCGGCGCATCCACTTGTTTTTCATCAGTCACAGAACTGCTTTAGCACAGTGATCATTTCCTTAGAGCTTCTGTAAGTACATTCATTTTCCACCTCCAAAAGCTGCCCATAGTTTTTCTTTTAATTGCTTAGAAATTTCCAGTCTATACAGTGGTGAATATATGTATATATGAAATTACATATATATATTTAATAGTGTGATCTTCACTTTGCTACCCACAGCATTTTAATCTTAAAAAGAAAAAAAGTCTGGGGCAGGGGGAAGTGCAACTATATTACCAAGTGCCCCCCATCTGTTGCAATTACATCTTGGTTCCAACAGGTATTCTCCTTCCAAAAAAAAGAAAGATGAGGAAGAGGAATTTTGAGAACACAAAGCCATTTTTAATAATTTCATATTAGAACCTTGTAAATAATTGATTTCAGTCTAAAGTGAAAATAGTGCGAGAAGTAGCTCAAACAGAAAAGGATTTTTGTTTCCTGAAAATAACCTCTACCAATCTGATGAATAATTTTTTTTTGTTCCCCAAAATAGTTCAACTTCAATATTTTTAATAAAGCAAAATGACAGCAATTAAGGGTAAACTTGGGTGTCACTATAAAAAAAAAAACTTTATGTTTTGGGGTTGTTTTTTTAACTATCAATAATGAAAAAGAGGAAAAAGAAAGGAAAATGTTTTTTTCAGGAGAAACAATACAGTTAATTTATTCTGCATTTTCAGCAAAAGTATGGCTCAATTGAAATGGCATTTCTGTTGAATATAAGTATTTTAAAATACACTCTGTAAAATTCCTTTGTATTTAGTGACTAAAAGTATATTAATTAGAACAAGTAAAAGCTGAGACTAAAACTTGGATCTGATAAAGGATCAACTGACAATAGAACAGCATTTTAATGATTCCTTAAGAAGTACAAATCAGTCTATTCCAAGGATGAAGCAGTACAGCTACCTAGTGTGAACTTCCCTTATGTTTGCTAGTTTCACAATTATGAAATGGAACATTGTGTATTTTAAATACTGGGCAAATTTGTGTGTATTTTATGTATAAAATTTACCAAGGTCATTTAAAGAGGCCAATGAATGTGCCATGCTTTTGTTTGGCTGGTGTATCCCATATGTGCTGGAAAGGACCCTTCATAGTCTTCACAGCTTGAATGAGGATCCATGGCTTTTTGGAACGATGTAAATCAGTCTTTAAACCTTTGGAAATTCACTCAATTCTGAGTTTATAGGTACTTTTCTAACATAATTTATAGGGTTTTTTTGGGTTTTTTTTAGTGAGCAGATTTATTACAGGATTTAACATATACTTATTTTTCAGAACTTAAAATTTATTGTGGTTTTAGGAGGTATGACTGGAAGTGGAGGGCATCCTAGTTTGACTTCAAGCTCTTGTTACTGTAAGCAGCCAGGTCAACCAGATCACAAATTTATGAATTTTTAGCTGAAAATATCAAGTTGTTTTGTTTCCACACTGAATTACTTCATGGTCACTTTATTACCATTCATTCTTATGCCAGCATGGTCCTTGGGCTTAATTAGTTCTTATCCATCTTGTTTGCCTCTGGGCCTATTTATTCCCATTGGTTGTACTCCTCTTCAACTGTCCTTTTGCTACAGTAAGCCAACAGCAATCTTTATGTCCAGCTAACCATAAATGCCAGACAGGAGTTACTTAGGAGAACATTTAAGTGGTGTTGTTTCAATTTGGAGAGGTCATGTTATTCAGGGATATTTGTAATTATAAAATCTATTAGGGGAGTATGTTGAAATTCTGAATTAAATTTGTCTTTCTCATTTGCAGAGTGTTTTGTTGCTGAAGTGTTTTGATTTGACAGCATTTTTATGAAGATAATTCTTGGACATGTGACAGTTGTCCTATTTTTTTTTTTTTAAACTGCTTCTTATATGGATTTTCTATATTAAATATACCTTCTGTCACTGAAACTTCCTAATCCTTTGAAACATCTATGCTAATCTCTTCTGCAGAAATGTATTTTATTTGCTTCTGTCTGTGCGTGACATTATATTAATGTCTTTTATTAGCTAATAATTCTGCCTTCTGATTTTGTAAATACAGTTTGTATCCTTTAATGTTTAGTATTTTTTTGGTTATACCCTAAAGCTGCTTAGAAGGGAATGTGGTTTAAGGTTGACCATCAGTGCCTTTCAAGCATATGTGGCATACTCACATCAAGTGGGGCCTGCAATGCTCTGGTTATTGTTAAAATGCAAGACACAATGTTATGGTGAGCACACCATACTAGTATGTTTCTTAAATAGGTTTCAAAGCTACACAGGGCTTCAAAATTACAAATACATATTAACAAACTATCACCCAGGATTTTACCCTGATCCCTAACTTCCTACATTGTTATCCCCAGCCCTATTGCCTTTTGTCTTTGTCAGTCCTGTGTTGCTGCAGTTCTCTGACATAACAGGGAATTCCTCCTCAGGCCCCTTATTTATCAAATGCTTCCTTCCAAGTTCAGCATAAGTTTGTGTGAGAAGGAAGCAACAGATGAAGTCTGGGCTAGTCAGGGGGGAGTTCTCACTGTATGAGACTGTGACCCTTTCAGATGGGATAGAAATTGGCTGTTGCATCAAAAGTTAACAGCAGGTGTGTATATTGTGGTTTTGTCTGAGTATATTTTGCTTAGGAAGACCTTTGTTGATGCTTTTAGAGAAATTTTCCTTTCAGTATAATGGTAGACAAGTTTTTGTTTACCTATCTTGGAGTTTAGAATCTATTGCAATGTTGTTTATTTTTCTTCAGGAAAATCCTATGGGGTTGCTTTTAGTTGCTCTTCTTTCTTCTCACCCAAAGAAATTTTCCTGACAGTGAATAATAGCCTCCAGTATGATGTGATTATAAAAACATATAAGCAATTTGAGTGAAATCTGATGAAAAAGATAAAAAAAAAAAGTGTAATCCTCTTCACCATCCCATAGGTTGCTTTTTGTTGTAGAATAACAACAATCAATCATGTTCTTTATTTTATGGTTGATTTTGGAAGTACAATTTTGGCAACCAAGACATACATCTTCCTGCTAAGCAAATCTAGTAATTGTTCATTTTGTACTGTCAGTAACACGATGTTTACTGTAGAGAATTAAATTTGGTTTTCTTTCTTTAACATTCTCATTTCTAACATGAAATCACAGAATTGCTATGGTTGGAAAAGACCTTTAAGATCATCAAGCCCAGCTGTTACCCAACTCTACCAGTGCCCCTCCAACACCATATTCTTAAGCACCATACATGACTTTTAATTATATGCAGGACTGGTGATTCAACCTCCTCTCTGGGCAGCCCATTCCTGTCTTTGATAACCCTTTCAGTAGAAGTTTTTCCTAATGTCCAATTTGAACCTTCCCTGGTGTAACTTGATTCATAGATTCATAGATATTAGGGGTTGGAAGGGACCTAGAAGATCATCTAGTCCAACCCCCCTGCCCGAGC